>APFE030122144.1:230453-247569 GCA_000404065.3 Pinus taeda | reverse complement strand
TCTGGTATGGCTCTATGAAACAGGTGTTGTACTTGATGGCAACTCACTCAAGTGCCAATGGTCTATTCAGGCTCTCAAAATGATGGAAAGTAAGAGGCTTGCAGGTGAATGGTTCAAAAGGTACGGACCCGCAGGTTCGCCGTCCAGGAGGTGCGGTCATACCCGCAGGTTTCCCGTTCAGAAGGTGTGGAACCCCAGTTCACTCACTTCAAGGCAGAAAAACGCGCTCACGTGGGGTTTCTTATGTTTGGCCTGTGGTATTTAGCCCGCCATTCTTGATCCTATGGTTTTGGTCCGTGGTATAGGATCTAGTTTAGCCCCGGTTTGGATCCCTTGTATTGGTTATTGATGGTTTTGTCCCATGGTGTGAATAAGGGCTTGACTATAAATAGGGAAGGAGATCACTTTGCTAAGGTACCTTTTCAATTGAATATCTTAAGATTTGAAATATTGGGTGGTCAATGTTAAATGCTTGATCTAAATCAAAGTAAATTTGAAGGTGAATCTATGAAGTCGTGATCTCTCGGGCGCATGATCAGATCTGTGCATCTGACTGTCAGTGGCACATTGGAGGGCTGTTAGTTCAGTTCCAATCAAAGGTCCACAGGTAATTCACAGTGCAGATGCAGAGGCTCGCAGTTCGGTGAAAGGTGCAGTGCGGTGGTACGCGGTCTGACGAAAGGAACAGTGCGGGGACTCGCAGCGTGATCGAAGGCGCAGTGCGGTGATACAGTAGAAGTACGTAGCGTAACAGAGGGTATAGTGCGGAGGCACGTGACTAAGCAGAAGAAGAAGTGCGGAGCAAGGTCAGAGGTACGCGGCGTGATACAAGGAGAAGCTGTGGAGGTACATAGAAGTACGCAGCGCGATAGAAGCAGAAGGTGCGCTGGCACAGTAGAAGTACGCAGCACGACAGGAGGCGAAGTGCGGAGATACGCGGGGTAGCAGAATGCGCTTTGCGTGGATACGCAGGATAACATAAGGTTGGGTGCGGAGTCACGCAGTCCAGATAAGGGAAAACTACGGATCTGTCTTAAAAAAAAGTTGATTATCTTTTATTTATTGCTGCAGAGTTCTGGGTTTATATTTCTGGTACTATCTTTCTCTTTACAACATTCTAAGAAGTTGGGTGACTCTTGATTGATTGTATAAGGAGTTTGGATGATTGGCATGTACTTATTTGATCTTCTTGGATCCAGTTTGAAAATTTATGAAAAGTGGTCCTTGAAATAAAAGAAGTAAGGGGGTTGTAGCTCCCTTCCAGGAGAGACTGGAAAACGAGAGAGAGTTGTAGCTCTCTGCAGGTTGCAGCCTGCGTACTGGTAAAGGGCTGCACCAATACAAGACCATTGTAAAAGGAGTTTCTAATTATTTGACTATCTGTTTTTCTTGTTCATGCTCATTGTTTTATGGTACTGACATGCAAAAATAATTCAAAGTATAAATAAGGAAGAATTGTTAAAAGGACTAGATAATACTGATTCACCCCCCCTCTCAGTATTATTTTCAACAGTAATCCTATGGATAAGAATATCTATGATGGGTATAGGCCCTCCTACCCATAAACACCCATCATGTACCAAAGTGAGAAACTATCGTATGTAAGTTGTGTTAATTGGGGTGCAGTGGGAATGCGACACCCAAAGCATGTTGAGCAACCCGGATTGCTCAACACCATTGGCCCATTCCTATGTTTCTAACGCTGTCACACCTATGCCTTCATAGTATACATGCTTCATGAATTTATCCATCGCTAAGTGTGGGAACATGATCCACAGTCCTAGTCCTCCATATTTAGCAATAGGAATCACGCGAGTCGTGACCTATAAAGGGAATCTTCTCCAGTAGCAAGGGTGTGGAAATGACAAATTTCTCAAAGTCCAGGTCTTTTGGAACCTTCGCCTTTCCTTTCCTCAGAGGGATATACTGAGGAAGCTTTGTGAGGGGCTCTGCTCCTTCAACATCAACATCTTTGGTTCCTTGGCCTTCTTCTACCTCTAGGTCTACAACCTTCTCTTTTCCTTTGGCTAGTTGCTTGTCTTTCTTTCGAGTTGGTGTCACATTATGCTTCCTTGGAGAAGTGCGGACCTGCACCACTTTTTTTGCTTCTCCTGTGCTCTAGGTTTCTTTTCCTTTGCCATGGATTGTTTCAGCCTTGGTAACCTCGATGCTATGGGTACTGCAGGCATGGCTTCAACACTAGATATTTCAGGTCCTAGGGCGTTAGATACAATGACTTCCCCACTCAAAGCTTCTGTGGGGTTGGTGGTAGTTATCTTCTTTATAAATAACTCATGGGCTCCAAGGGAAATGTTTGTGTGGGTGAAGAACTCTTCCAAAAATGTTCGGATCATGAGCAATTGAAAAAAAAATTCATCAACTACTCTAAGGGTGCAAAGTGTTCTTTATTGGGCCAGCATGCTAAATTTACGAGGGATTTTAAATTCAAATGTGATTGTTCCCCCAAAATTTCGACCATTAATACAGTTTTGGCACCAGATATTCAAATATTTTGGCCTTAAATGTCGCCAGCCCACTCCTCTTAATGTCTTATGGCTATAAAGTCATGAACAACGAATCCAATGGTCACTTTCCTATTGTGCTGAGCAGTACCCTTCTCCATAGCATAGCTTCCCACATGCAATGTCATATATTGTAACTTCACCATCTTTCACGCAGCCCACCTGCTGCATAGTCCTCCAACCTTGGCTATGTAGTTTATAGTCTTGCACTCCCTTGCAATTGCTTGAAGCACTAAGACTGTCCTACTTCCATATAGTCATTGCATAGGATCCCTTGCATATAGCTTCAATCAACTGCCATTCACTCTTCTCGGAAAAGGATCTCCATTCAGCTTCGCAAGCTAAATGCACCTCCATTTGTAATTTATTTGATAACATATGGCCCAAGCCAGTGCATCTGAGATTTCCTCAGAAATTTAGTAAACTTACTATGAAAAATACCAGATCATTAACCTTGAATGTATGAAGATTAATGTGTTGATCGTGCCATGATTTTTCATGCTCCTTCTGTACTTGTTGATGAAATCCAACCAAAAATCTATCTTCTTCAAGCTGCATCAATTGCACAAGCTATTCCTCGAGGGCTTCGTGATCCGCCATATTCATCAGTGTCGCTATGCATATACTAAGAATGACATATTCCATTAGCATTACAAATTATACACCATAGACCAATCTAAACGGTGTCTTCCCAGTCAGATTTTTATAAGTAGTCCGATAAGCCCATAGCACTACAGGGACATGCACATCCCAGTCATTCCACTGCGTGTTGAAAATCTTTGTCAGCACATTCTTCAAAATCTTATTAAAGGCCTCGACTATTCCATTAGCATTTGGATGATACGGTGTGCTCTTTTGATCATAGAACTAGAACTCCTTGGTCAATGCGTTGATAGTCTCATTTAGGAAGTGCATACCTCGGTCAGTCATCAACACCTTAGAGCAGCCAAATCTGGTTAAGACATATTCAAACAAAAACTTCCCTGTTGTGGCCCCCATACAATCGTTAATTGTTTGCGCCTCTACCCATCTGGTCAGGTGCTCCATCATGGTGATGATGTAGCACACACCATTCTTCTTCCCTGGGGGCTAATTGGCCCAAAAAAATCAATTGCCCATTTTTCAAATGGATATAATGACACTTGAGGATTTAGTGGCAACTTATCCCTCCACGATGGTCTACCAGTTCTTTGACATGCATTGCATGCCCTAAAATACACCTTGGAATCTTTATGCAGCACAAGCCACCATAAACCTATGCATAAAATTTTATTCGCATTCGTCTTTCCTACATAGTGTCCTCCCACATCCCCCCCATGAGCTTCAGCAAGAATTCTATTTCTCTCAAAATATGGCACATATCTCCACAATATCTCGTCTGGACCCATCTTATACAGATGTCCTATAATCACCAAAAAGTATGTTGCATGCACTACTAGTTCCTTCTTTTTCTAACTTATATACCCTTCCGATGCCATCCCCATAATCAAGAAGTGAATAATATCTACAAAATAGTTATCTTCTATGCACAATGCGAAGAGCTATGAATCTGGCAACCCTTTCTCCAAATTAGTAGGATTGTCTCCTATTTTGATTTGTGACAGATGATTAGGTCCTGCATTTAACCTCCATGGATTCAAAATTACCTCAAAGTCATACTCTTAAAATAGCAACAACCATCAGCATATCTCCACCCCAACATAGGCTTATTGACCAGGGATTTCAGGGCAGAATGATTTGTGTACATTTTGAAATGTCCACCCAACAAATAGTGCCTGAAATTTTGAAGCAGGTACACAATAGCCAATGCTTCGCACTCCGTCATTGAATAGTTCTTCTCGGCCTTTGATAATTTCCTGCTCGGGAAGGTTATAGGGCACTCCATCACTCTTTCACCAGCGAGTGCTAGTATTGCACCCAACACAACACTCGAGGCATCAACATGTACATGAAATTTCTTCTTCCAATCAAGGAAGACTAAAATCGGCATGGTGACCATCTTCTCTTCTAATACATCCAAACTACGCTGACATTCTTCATCCCAACAGAATGTAGCATCCTTCTTAAATGATTTCTCCATGGGAGTGGTAATTTGAGCATAAGCCTTGTTCAACTTCCTGTGATATCTTGTATTTCCTAGCATTGCACGCAACTTCTTAACACTCCTCGAGGCCTTCAAATTCACTATCACCGCGATCTTGGCAGGGTCCACCATCAGCCCTTGCTTGCAAACCAGATGACCCAGCAAGATCCCAATGGGGACACAGAATAGACATTTCTTCAAATTGAGCATGTTTTGGTATCTGTGACACGTATCCAACATCAATCATAGACTTGCTACATGATGCTTCACTAAACCTAACATCGTCTAGTCATCAAAGTACACCTCCAAGAACTTATAGATGAATTTCTTAAATGCCACTATAACTATGCAAGAGAATACTGCAGGTGGATTCTTGAATTCGAATAACATCACAGTATACCAGAAATAACCACATTCTATCGCAAAGGTTGTTTTTCTCCTATCCTTTGGCACGATCTTAATCTAATGGTACCTAAAAAATCCATCAGTGAATGAGTAGGCCTCCTGCCCTCCAATGTTGTCTAATACTTCATCTGTAAATGGCGTTGGGAATGGTTCATGGACACATACATCATTAAGCTTCCTCATATCTACGCATATACTTATTTCATCCTTCTGTTTCTTCTCCTGGACCACCATGGGGCTCACCCAATCAAACTCGTCCACTGGTTCTATGATGCCTGCTACCACCATCTTATCCAACTCCAAGTGAACCTTTTCCTTATACTTAGGAATTAAGTGATATGACCTCTTCTCAACAGGCTTCACATTAAGTGTTAGAGTGATTTTCATAATGCCCAAGTCTCCTATTATTCCCTTCAAGTCTAAAAACTTGGTAGGCAACAAATCCTGATATTCGAGGAGTAACTCAGCAAACTTATCCACAACAACCTCATCCTAGTAATCTCCAAGCTTTGCAAACTCCAGCTCTGTTTCAGTCCCAATGTTTACTTGCTTGGTTTTCAATGGTGCGGTGATGCCTGGGTTCTTTATTTGCGGACCTTCGACTTCATGATTCACTTCCATCTCTGGAATATTAATATTTCTTGGATCATCATCCTCCCCTTCATCTGTCACATTATAACATTCCAGCAGATCACTACCTTAATCTCCTGTAAGGCTTCATCAATGCTCACGAATCCATCTTCAAAACTGAAGGTCAATAAGAATCCTTCTCTCAAGATATCCCACTCTATGGTGGCATGGCAGAGCTCTGTTTCCAAATACCAGTTCATAGGGATTGTGTCCAAAGTATGGCAGAATGAATGTCCCCATTATGGCTACGGCTCCATTCCATAAGCTTTAGTCCACTTTTCTAGGTGATTGCATGGATCATCGTTCCCATCATATTTCTCGGCCAATCACATGTTAGGATGCCCAAACCACGATCTCATCATTCTTCTATAGTCCCACCATCCCTCAAATTTATTTTTGTGTGTACCCTACCATCATGTAGGCGTAGACCGCAGTGCCAAATCTAACACTTGGAAGTGGTGATGCTCAGGGACATCACGTTCAAATGCAACCAAAAACTTATTCACGTCAGTTAAACCATCATAATAAGGTAAATTCCTTACCTCTGATGAGACACAGTGCAATGATTTTGTCATCAAATTACATCACAGTGTAGATACTACATGCAACCTATTCTTCTAGTGCTCCAACTCTTCATCTGAATCCGAGGTACAGGAACTTTCCTGGTCCCATGAAATCTGTCCATCCATTGTTAGGTTAATCCAGTCATGGTCTCACGCTGTTATTTTGTAGATCCGATCTACCTCATCCTCACTCTCTTCATAGTCGTGCACTGGTTCAGTGTAGCACAACCCTTCTGCAAGGTCCAACAACACTACAACTCAAAGCGATTTCTAGTCAAAAGACATTGTCCTCTTCTTCAAGTTGATGATTCCATTAATTTCAATGGAGCAATCAATTCTTAGGAGTGCGGAGTATGGATTGTTGTCATCAACGATCTCTATCACTTCAAAGTTAGTCATTGCGCTCGTACCTTCTATATCTACTATTACCCCATATAGTCATCCCATCGGAACAATCTTCTGATGGTTTGCCATTCTAAGTTGAATTGGAGACCACTATAGCACAGGTCTCCCCATTCTTTCCGATGTCCATTTAGCCAAAATGTTCACGTCAGACCCTAGATCTAGAATAAACTGATCCATCTCATATTCCCCTATCTATGTGGTGAGCCTCATCTTGTGCCCTGTTCTTGCCTTATGTTTTCCAATTTTTCTAACTACACGGTGTCCATCACAGGGGTTTGCTTTACCGACACATTTGTTTATTAACTCCTAGAGGCCCTTCACAACTTTGTTATCATGCAACAGTTTCATACAGGTCTCCAAGAATGTAGTAAGGATAGAGGGATCAATCTCTGTAGGCACGTTGGTTTCTTACACTTTGTTCTGACTTCCTGAGGTGGATGCTTTAGCGAAGCTTTTCTTGGCCTCCATAAATTTTTCCTTCATGTGCTCTAGATCAAAACCAACTTCCTTTTCTGGGGCCTTGTGGACCCATCCGTCCTCCTGAGGTTGTTTTCCCTTATTATCACCAGTTTTTATCTCACTCCTTAGCTCTATATTTACGTTCGGATCCTCCTTGTGGGGCTCAACTCTCATCATTTGTATGTTCTGTGTAGGTTGTTAAGGTTGTGCCTTCTTCTCCTACATCTTAGCTATCAGCATAGGGCATTCTTCTATAGTGTGGTAAAACTGGCTGTAGTATTGACATAATGGGAGTGTTTGATTCTGACACTCCTACGCGTAGTGCCCTGCCATTCCACTGTTATAGAAAATAACATGTCTATGACCTCTGCCAGGTCCTCCTCCTATGCAGCTTGTCCTCTTCCTTGATAACCTCCACGTGCTCCTCAGACGCCCTCATCTAGAGATCGAGTCTTTGCTTGCATCCGGTACGTAGGCGTTCTTTCCATCATCCATTCATAGTTGTGATAATGGCATTCATCATGGCCCACAGATTTATAGAAGTCACAGAACAACTGTTGCAATGTTTGAACAAAATTTTGAAGCAAATGACAATTATCTATTGCATGTTTTCCATCCACCTAACAAATAGTGTGCCATAGCGCAACCGCCATGCTCGGTCCTGTTGGGGCTTCTATATTTAGGGGAATTGGTCCCCTTCCTGTAATATAATTCATGAAGATAGGGAAGTGGTCTTTATCGTGCCCCTGTCTCTTGCACTTCAGACACCAGACTTTAGCGCACACTTCTAATTTAGTCTCCTTTTCTTTCTTCAAGCTCTGCAATTCTAGGCAAAGGATCTACAACTGGGAGTGAATTTTCTATACCCCCATGGTCAGATCCTAAATTGGCATTGCATGTAATCTCATCATGATTTCCAGGGGCTTCTTCCTGCATTCCTATCTTCTGTTGCTATAAAGAAATCCTCAGGTGGGGCAGAAGTGAGGCTATAAACCATTTGCGGTGCTGACCATCTGTGAGCTACATATTAGCTTCGCGGATCACACATTTCAACCTTTGATATAACTCCCAAGGCTTATCATCAACCCTCATCGTGATCTCCTTAAATCCAACTACTGACTGCAAGTCAAACTTAGGATTACTAAACTCTTTGTTTAGATCATCCTTAGTCTCTACTAGTGTTGCCATAGGATGATCAGAACAATACTTAATATACCACGTCAGCGCGCGATCTTGCAGAGTGGTAACTAATTTTTCCTTCTTTATATTGTCATCAGTAATCTACTACACTATCCACACAGCATTCGTAACAAACCAAAACTGATTTGTATCTTGGCTCCCTATACCCTTGAAAATCGACAGCTTCATTGTATTCGACATGTTGAACTGTGGTGGTGGAGGCGTGGGCGAAGGTGTATGTAGTGGAGGTGGAGGGTTCATTTTGCGCCTTCGTTGTCACTCACAGGGGATCCAATCAAAGGACTATACTCCGGTCCTAATCCTTCACGATTTCTAAAGATCCGTCCACTTCGCATAGATCCAAACATCAAGGCAATCGCATAACCCGTTTTTCACACAACATCATTTTAATCCAGCTATTCAAAGATCTCAGATACTTACCTTGTGGTTCCTTGAAAAACCTTTGCTTCGCTTCGTTGTAGCTGACTGAGGTATCAACCGCAAACTATATAACCAATCCTCTTACAATTCAATTGAGTCAGTGATCAACAACTCCTGCCATCTTATCTTTCGAGGCTTCTAATCTTTGCATGAGATCTAGAGTCCACAATATTGGATTGTCAAGCTTCCACGTTCATTGTTCATCTACAAACTTAGCTAACCATTCGTATGACTCGATCGGGAAGGTTCATAAGAAAATTTCATGAATTTCTGTATACAAGTATCTCTCAAACCACTACTCCTTTGATAGGCATGGGTTCCTATTCTCCTACACCGTGAATTCATGAATCTTTATGTCGAACCAATTTTCAATTTCCTTCTTCATTGGATTCCAGTGATGCGACATAACACATCTCCTTAAGCAGATCCTAGTCCTGAAAATGAAACCATATGTTGGCTTAGGGGGTCCTGACCCAGGTTCAGAGTTAGTTGCACCAAACAAAACCCTACACTACTATCCCTTTCGGCAAAAACTTGCGTAGCGTAGGATGAAGTATCACCTAAAGCAGTGTGAGGGGATGTTGGAACCAAGTTTCCGCATCCAGAGATTAGTGTGATGTCTTTTAGTTCCCTAGATCTTCCTTAGCATAGATCCATAAGCCCCAAGGGCTCGGTACTGCAATTCTGCCTAAATAGTACTTAGCCATTCACGAAGGTCTACGAATGCCTTTTGCTAACCCTTAACAATCTATTCATCCACATACGCACACTAAAAATCAACCCTAGATCTAAGCTCGCACAGATATACTTAAGTATTTGATAAACATAACAAAATGTATCACAATCTTCACGAAAGTATTTAACATGTATTGTGTACATTTATTAATACTTATTCAATAGAATCATGCATTATTGGAACAATATTTCATAAGAATATTATTTCATCAACAACATAAGTTATAAACAGAAGTAAACATCAATACACAATATTTCTCCAAAACCGCTTCTTTATTGACGTCTAGTTTAGAATATAGACTGAAAACTTCCCTGCGCACTCAGCTGCAGGGGTCTGCGCACTCAACTGTAGAGCCTTTCTCTCCTAAATAACCCACTTCTCTACATTATCTTCTATTGACCCATTACTAACATCTTCCCTTAGACATGCCTTTGACTCTCTAAAACACACCTATTTATACAATCCCATGGTCTGCAGACCATGGGTTGAACTCAAAGCTAACTCAACTTTACATAAAAAAGGGGCTAAAGCCCCTTTTACTCCTAATCATCTATGTGCTTTGCATCCACAATTCACAGAGAATTTACATCATTTACAACAATTACATCAAAACTTGGGTTTTTAACCCCAAAACTGACCCGGGGTACCCCATCCCAACAATCATTGACCCTTGCAGTTTATATATACCCAAGGGAAGTTGCAAAATTATTGCCATTAGAAGTGGTCCACATATATGTAACAGTTCTATTTAATATCAAGTACGAGAAGGGAAGCACCAATCATGTTGCATATTGCCTCAATCGACCACTGGTTGTAGCATTGACCATTATTCTCAACTCTTCTGTCCAAGAGACCTCTGGATGGCCGCAACTATATAAAAATGATCTAGAGTTCACTATCACATACCATATGTTAGTGGATGGTAAGAAAGTTCTATACTCCCACCTCCAAGATGCATTATTATACTACATGGGCCACCTTTGTGTTCCTTAAAGTGAGCAGGCCAAACTAATTTGGGAGGCACACTATAGTTGGGTTGTTGGACACTTTGGCGTGGAGAAAACTATGGGCATACTACAAAAGTATTTTTATTGGAAAAATAACTAATAGGACGTTGGAAAATACATCAAATCCTACACTACCTATTCCATTTCTAAGCCAACTATTAAGAAGCAAGGCTTGTATACTCCTCTGTCTACTCCTTTCCAACCCTGGGAATCCATCTCTATGGACTATATGTCTAGCCTTCCTCATACCAAGCATGGAAATGAATATGTATTTTTGGTTATCAATAAATTTTTTAAGATGGCCATATTGGTTGATTGCAAGAAGAGTATCACAATAAAGGGCACTACCAGACTCTTCTTTGAATGAGTGTGGGTACATTTGGGGATCTTGTAGACCATTATATCAGATCATGATAGTAGGTTCTTAAGCATGTTTTGGATAAGCCTTTGGTCATTGTTCAAAACCAAGCTCACCAAGTTGACTGCATTCCACCCCCAGACTGATTGTAAGACAAAGGTTTTCAACATGATGATTGTGCACATACTACGCATGTACATTTCTAAGCATTTGCAAACATGGGATGAGAGTCTTCCCTATGTGTAACACAACCATAACAGAGATTCCATAGCTCAACTAACCAAAACGCATTTGAAGTGGGCCTAGAATTTCAACCATTATGTCCCCTTGATGTTGCCCTATCTTTTGCAACTACATAGGAAGAATATGCCCATGTTCACTCCAAAGCTAATAAACCCACCAGGTTTATTAAGTGCATTCAACACATCCACTAGTAGGTTCATGACATCTTGGAGAAATCCAATTCTAAATACAAATAATGGCATGATCAACATTGGGTACCCCACAATTTTCGGGTAGATAACAAATTTTGGTTACATCTACAAAAAGAACGCCTCATTGGAGCCTAGAATAAGGCTTTAACCACTCTGATATGGGACTTACACCATCACCAAGGCTATGTGAGACATTTAGTTTTAGCAGAGTATCACCCCCATTCCTTGGCTTTCACCCCATATTCAATGTGGACCATTGTTATAGACATTTTTGGGCACTTCAACCCCAATCATAAATGTCCATGAACTGAGGGCTCCTAAGTCCCTAAGAGTGTTGCTTCACTGCCTAAAGGAACAAGGTCAACTGATTACATCATCTCCCAGAAGTTCTCCACTGAAAACTGCTCATAAATGGTGAAATTGGGCCATACTGAAAGCTCAATGCAGTGGGTGTGATGCATATCACCTTCCCAATGTACAAGGTGCGATGCATACTGATTTACTCCTCTATAGGGTGCGATGGTCGAGAATGAACAAATGGCAGGGACAAAAATGCGAGGTGGAAGATCATGGAATCTTCCAGAAGCTTCCCCTCTGACACTTGCCACTCCATTTTCGAACAGGGATGAGTAAGAGATCATCATTCTCCAAGTGGAAGCAGAACTATCAAAGAGAAGACACTAATCAAGATCCCAGAAGATGACTCACCTCTCTGTCATCACTCTATATGTATTCCTCATCACAAGGATCAAGTGGAATTTGTATCTATTAGGGAATGTTGTTGGTTTCCTTTGTGTACATTCACAGTGGGTGACTAGTTTCTTGATGTGAAGAAGGCTTCCTACCTGGGGATGATGCTGGTCAGGAGACATCATTGTAATCCTCTTGCTACTTTTCTCTGATAAAGCTATCTTGTTCCTTCCATATTCTTGTGTACTTGTTTATATATGCATGTATATGGTTAATACACATCTGATCCTGTATTATTTATGAATTTAGATCCTTGTTTCTTGCATAGTAGTATGTTGCTGTGATTCCACAGGTCCTTTTGAAGCTGAACAGACAAAGAAGAAGTGGCGAAACTCTATCTAGAAGGAGAGGAAATCGAGCACAAGACTCAGGTTGGCCCTCTTGGTCCTCCTCTCCTTTATTTTCATAAAAGGAAGCAAAAGTAGACTTTGATTGTTTGTTTCTAAGATAGCCACCCATCTTAGTGGGAATAGCAGCATCCGAGTGGACACTATTCTCGGATAACAAAATGGCAACTCCGCTGGGGAAATCCTAGATTACTTGTTAGCCTATCTATCCTTGTTTCTTTTATAAACATACAAACTAAGCCTGAAGTCAAGCCAACTAGCCTTCGAACTGCATTTGTCACACAAATGAAAGGTAGATCAATGCTGCTTCAGTCTATCTCTGTGTTTCTGCAAGCAATCTAATTTCCCTAAGTGGTGGCTCTAGTAACCTCGTAGATCACCCCTGTGTTTTACATACGCTGATCTTTACTTATTCAGCCTAAACACCTAAACTAGATTGCAAACTGTGAGTGAAATCCCATTCAAAGTCTTGCACTGCTACCATCGCACCCTGCCTTCAAGGCAGTCTGTATGCATCACACTTCCCGAGTGCAGTAGGTGCGCTGCATATTGAGTTCACTGTGTAACAGGTGTGATGGTCGGGGAGGGTTAACTTTACCCCTCGACTATGGATTTTTCTCATTGTTTTCAGTCTTATTCAAGAGTTTTGCTGTCTGTAGTCAGTGTACTTCTATGAAAACCCCCTTCTCTTGCATTATTCCGCCTCCTTAGTGCAAATAACTATAAATGTTTTTATGTATTGTGCGTCATTTTTAGTTCTCTTTTGCAAAAAGTAGCATAGTCGAACTGTCGCCTCTAGATCTGAAAGTGTCGTAGTTGTCATTTTCAGTTTTATAAAGTAATTGCATTGTTCTGGATAGTTGATTATACAATTACTGTTGCATAGGATTTGAATTATTAGTTTTAAAAATGTCGAAAAGCAATTTCCATTTCGAAATTGCAAAGTGTCTCTCTTGCTTTCACTTCGTTTTGAAAAAGAATTTTGTTGAGTACTGTCGCTTTAAAAGTAATTCAGTTTTGCACATAGATTTCTTAACATCATTCACACATTAAGAGAGATGAAAACAAATACATGCATGTGCATTTGCATTTTGATTACTTGCCATGATTTAGGACTGTGCATTTAGCGTGTGCTCTGTGCTCTATGAAGAAAAGATTCTTGACTTTCTTCCCTTTAGTAGCTAGGATTTTCATTGCTGAAAGAAGATCAAATGTTTGTTTATCATATTAGATTGCATTTAGGAATTATATATACATCACGTGGTGAACCTGAAAGGAAAACTGTTAAGCAAGATCAACTTAAAATAAATTCAATGAATCTAACAAAACTTTGGAACTTAATGCACAACATCTAGAGGTCTAGGCTAGAGATGTATTTCGGCATCGTAAAACCTGGTAACTATTGTTTTCAGTGTTGGTTGGGTGATTCCTCCACTCTAAGATAGAAAGTGCTAGTACGGACTTGTGCTCCCACGTACCATCGAGTATATATTGGGAGACCACAATAGGCTGCATCCTTTATCCGTAGGAAGCTGTTTCTACCACCCTATCGATCGCAATGTAATGAACACAACATTCGGGAAGATTGACTGCCATACCATAAAAAGTATTCTGTAGTTTTGTGATTGGTTTGGTAATCCTCTCTACCTAGATCTCCAGAGAAGTCCATTTTTCTCCTTTTCAAACTCCTTAAGGGAAAAGGTCCTCTGAGCACTTCTCACTTTAGGCTCAATAAAAATCGAAGGTGACTAGAGTCATCTTTTGTTTTTTCTCAACTCTTAAAAATTGAAAAAACAAATTGTGTCAAAGCGTCTAAAATTTATTTTAATCGGAATAATGTCACTGTTCCCTCGTTGATCTTAGAAATTAGTCTCCCCTCATCGTAAGTTCCTGTAGAATCACTAGGAAATATTTTGGATAGACTAAATATGTCTGAACAACCATCGACATCCAGGACTATGTCATCTGATTCAGCAGCAGCAGAACCTCCTGCTGCTACTCCAACAATGTTCGCTGGTGTACGATCTATCTTGGCAAGTTATCAACAACAAGCCGGAGTCCAATCAGGGACTGTTTCGACGACATGGTCAGTTCCAATTTCTTCATCCGGATTCTCATCTGGTATTTCTAATGTTGAAACTCAACAAATTGATCCAATGTGTCTTCAAAGGCCAATCTACCCTTTAAGTACTGGATTGCCACCATATGGGGGGAAATATGCCATTTCATTGTTCCCTCCTGGAGAACAACCATATGGGAGTTTACAACGAAGTTCAGGTCAAATTGGAATTACATCCAGCGGTTGGGTACCAATACTACCTCAGCAACCAAGGGTTGTATATTCAATGCAACCAGTCCCCCCTGTGTTGGATAGTCCCACTATACCTGCTATGGTGACTGCATCGCAAGTACAAGCGCTACATGTTGTATGTCAACCCCAAGTTTTTCAGGTTGCAATACAATAGCCTCTCATCTCAGCGATTCAATCACAACCTCAGGTTAGTGCCTCCTTATCTGGAGTGACTCAGGCTCAAACATGTACTATGACTCCTCATCTTGGTCAATCATCCAGTATTGGACAACAACAAATGGTTCAATATCAACAACCGCAATACCAACAATCATATCAGGGACCTGAGCAACAAGTCTTTTTGAGTAATGGGCAACCACATTTCCAAAGCGGTTATCAACAACAATACTATAATGGTTATGCCCATCAACCTTATCAAAGTTACCAACATCAAATACATTATGCTAGTATGCAAAGACCCACTGCTCAAACGATTCCGTCTTATCCTGGGTATGCTCAACCAAGCCTGAATAAACAGTTTCCCTTCGTGGCAACTCTAGAGTTACCGGATCTAAGTCGACTAACGAACAATCCAATTGCCTACGCCCCTTGGTGGCCGACGATTCCGCATAAACTTCCGTCAGATATTCCTAAATTTAATGGAAATCCGGGTGAAGACCCATTAAATCATGTGATGACCTTTCATTTATGGTGTTCATCAAACACTCTCAATGATGATTCGATTCGGCTTCGCCTCTTTCAGCGCACGTTAACTGGTCCGACAACAGAGTGGTATATCGAACTGCCTAGAGCTTCATTTGATAACTTCAGTACCCTAGCCACAACCTTTTTAACCCATTTTCAGTTACCTATCAGGTACGAAATAGGAACTGAGCTACTTACCAATTTCAAACAAACGACAACCACTCACATATCTGATCATATTCATGAGTGGTGGCGTCATCGTAGAATGGTAAAAACATATGTTACTGATCAGCTATTGGCTGAGTGGTTTATTAGGTCACTGTTACCCGCTATTACAAAAGATGTGGCAAAGGGAGGAGTCATCACTGAAGAGCAATTTATTGCTCGTGCACAATATCTGGACTTGATCTATACTCAGTCTGGCATGCTCTACGATAAAATCCCTGATGCTCCTAGACTAGAATTCTTCGTCCCTCCGCCTCCTAAATCAAACAAAAACTCTCATGCCGGTGATGGTGTGATAGGTATGACAAGCACTAAAACCGCAAAGGCCACTTTGAAAAAGGCCCGCACGGTTTCAAGTCAAGAAGAAAATGAGGAATTTCTAGCCTCGGAAGTAAATGTCGTGTCAACAGAAAAAGGCAAAGAAATCAAGCAACCTAGTCATTTCGTTTGACTGGAATCTACTAGGCAGACCCCGTTTACTAGCTAGTGTACCATTCAGAATCATTGTACAAGCTTACAGAATGGTTATGGCTGGTACCATCATTGATGAAGGGGCTTTCTGTGAGTATCCTTTCCTCAACTGCTTGGAAAGCACTTGGTTCGCCATCGCTTTTGCTTGAAATGAGAAATCTGACAGGCTTCAACAAGGGAACCAGTCAACCTTTAGGGATCCTTCCAAACGTGCCCATTACTTTGAGAAGGAAAATTGTTCACATGAATATTATGGTAGCTCAAGGACCTTTAGATTATAATCTACTCCTTCAACACGACTATATTTATTGCATGGGAGCCATCGTCTCCTCACTCTTTAAAGTAATGTGTTTTCCACACGAAGGCAGAATGGTCAAGCTTGTGGACCAAATGTCATTCCCCAGATCACACATCACAAATAGTCAAATGCCATCCCTAAATGGCATTTTCATGCAAGAAATGTCTCATCGGTCTCCTATCCGTCCACCTGATGAGCGCGAGTGATTCAGGAAGGTGTGACTGAAACACAGGGGGCATGCACCTTGGTCTGTTTCGGTAGGAAAATCTTAGGTATAGAGTGGATTTCCACGAGGGATATCTGACTAGTCTGGTGAACCCGTCCTTACAGGAAAATGGGAACAGGCTGAAATAAGATACCTTCATCAAAGTTATGTCAGTGGAATGCGTCTGCGCCATTCACCTTTGTTTGTTTCAATAGACATCATCGAGGAAGCATTTTATCTGCTCCGCTTATAGAACTTTCTTGTAACCTGGAAATTTTTCGCTGTACTTGGGGGCATGTAAACCTTTCCACATGTAAGTGAAGAGCAGCTATTTATTTTTTAAATTTTTAGGACCTCTAACCCCTTAAACCCGTAAGGCTAGTTGTTTCCTAACTTGCATAAAGAAAGGATCCGTCGCAAAGCTTGAGAGATGTAAGCCACTTCAATACAACATCTCGAATAAGACTTTTCTTATCATGCAACTGGCGAGCAATGTTGTCACAGAGTTCAAGCTCATTAAAAAATAAACTCTCCACGAGCAGTTTTAGCACATAGTTCAAGCTCGTTAAAAAATAAACATAAGTCATGAGAAAATGTTTCCCC
>APFE030122144.1:140969-230433 GCA_000404065.3 Pinus taeda | reverse complement strand
ACCTGAGGGATTATTACACAAAAAGATCGAGCGCTTGTCTTGTTTGGCTCGTTAAAACTATCGAAAATTCATCCCTTTTGTATTATTTTATGCTTTTTCGGACTTAAGGGATTATACAATGAAAAAGAATATTTGGAGTCTTATTTCTGTTTCTTTCAGACTCTCTAAAATTGAAAGAGACCGAGTTATCTTTGTCGTTAAACTCATTAAAACCGAATAGCGACAAAATCATCCAAATGGACAAGAACGAGTTTCACTATCACTAGGCTCGCTAAAATATAGTGACAGGTTCGCCCGAAGGGCAGATTACAGAACAATCATATGTTATCCTCCTCAAGCTTGACAAAAATAAAGAGGTATTGGTCAGCAATGACTGGGGAAAATTGGGAAAAAAACTTGAAGAAACTTTATTGGTAGCAAGTCGCTCTTGAACATGACACTTTCCTTCCGCATCCATGCCAGGTTGGGTTGTTCCGTTCATTGGTCATCATCATTGGTCCATCACAACATCCATATTTGGGGTTAATGCTACCAATCCATCGTCAGTGTCACCGATATGTTCAAGAGAAGTCATTCAGACAATTCACCAGTGTCTCACCCATTGCAATACATTCATGCTTCATTCCTTCATGACCGCCACCCTGAACCCCGTATCATCATATTGTTTTCACCTCCAAAATCATTTTCTTTGTTCCATGTCATTGATGTGGGATTCATTAAGGCCCTCATGCGACGGGTCGCTTCTTGTCGACATCATCTCATTATCCAAGAAGTTGACTTAGGAACAACACTTTTAGTACTTTGAAGCTTGCATGCATCAATGGCAAGTTTCTCACTGTCGGCGACAGGTTTGCATCAATGGCCTTCGACCGAAATATTCTACGTGGTTTTCGACGCCAAGTCCCTTTTCGCACCACGTGAATTGTACTGTAGTACCTTGAGGGTCATTGTCATTATTGGTGATTCCTCTTGCGCCTGTTAACAACTTACATCATTGGCTAGTAATCAGGCGATGTCTTTCCATGTTCAACTCCAGAACATTTTTCACATGGATCGACTTGTACTCCGAGTGAAGATTGAATGAGTTTTGAAGACCCTGGATCTAGTTTCATCCATCTGGGTTCTGATATATTCAGGAATATAAAAACATCAAGTGTGCATCATTTCCGAACAGATGATCATCCAAATCAAAGTATGATGTGTCCATATCATCAGTCTGTCACACAGATGATTTTCTGTCCTATGTACATGAAAATGAATTTATAAATTTGAGTAAGGGAATGCCTGCCTCAGCTAGATCATGAAAAAATGTTGTCAAAATAATGTATTGTATTGTATCTTATTACAGGTCGCCTCCCAGCTCGGAAAAACTTCAGATCCTCATAGTAAAGCATTTCACCTGACATCATAAAGATTAACGACCTCATGCTTTAGGGGGCAACTGTTATAGACATTTTTGGGCACTTCAACCCCAATCATAAAAGTCCATAAACTGAGGGCTCCTAAGTCCCTAAAAGTGTTGCTTCACTGCCTAAAGGAACAAGGTCAACTGATTACATCATCTCCCAGAAGTTCTCCACTGAAAACTGCTCATAAATGGTCAAAACTGGACCATACTGAAAGCTCAATGCAAGGGGTGTGATGCATATCACCTTCCCAGTGTACACGGTGCAATTCATACTAATTTTCTCCTCTGTAGGGTGCGATGGTCGGGAATGGACAAATGGCAGGGACAAAAATGCAAGGTGGAAGATCATGGAATCTTCCTGAACCTTCCCCTCTGACACTTGCCACTCCATTTTCGACTAGGGATGAGTAAGAGATCATCATTCTCCAAGTGGAAGTAGGAACTATCAAAGAGAAGACACTAATCAAAATCCCAGAAGATGACTCACCTCTCTGTAATCATCTATATATGGATCCCTCATCACAGAGATCCAGAGGCTGGAATTTTGTATCTTATAGAGAAGTGCTGTTGGTTTCCGGTGTACATTCACAGCGTTGGGTGATCTAGCTTTGCTTGAGGTGAAGAAGGGCTTCCTAGCTAGAGGATGATGCTGGGTCAGAGCACATGGTTGTAATCCTCTTGCTACTTTTCATCTTAATAAATCTATTCTTGTTTCCTTCCATATTCTTGTGTACTTGTTTATATATGAATGTATATGGTTAATACACATATGATCCTGTATTATTTATGAATTTAGATCCTTGTTTCTTGAATAGTAGTATGTTGTTGTGATTCCACAGGTCCTTTTGAAGCTGGGCAGACAAAGAAGAAGCGACGAAACTCTATCAAGAAGGAGAGCAAATCGAGTGCAAGACTCAGGTTGGCCCTCTTGGTTCTCCTCTCGTCTATTTTCATAAAAGGAAACAATAGTAGACTTTGATTGTTTGTTTCTAAGATAGCCACCCATATTAGTGGGAATAGCAACATCCGAGTGGACACTATTCCCAGATAACAACCACCTTCAGCCATACTTTACACCATTGTTGGACACATCATAAATTGTTGAGGATTTAACACCATGAGAGTTCAACCTAGACTGCATTGAACATGCCACAACTAATTAGATCATGGAGACACATATCAAGAACACTTGGAAGGAGAGGATCGATATGTATTGATTTTTCAAATTTGGACAACTCTTGAACCAGGGCAAGTGGCTCACTAGGGACTAAGTTCAGTTGAAATTTCCCCATCTCACGGAGGCCCTCAACGCAATGGAGACCATTGCTTCCTAAGGAGGGAGGACTGATCCAGGTGGATATTGGTGGCCACCTACTTATTCCCCTTAGACCCCAACACTATTTCTTTCATTTTCCTTAATTTTAGCACAATTTACTATTTTTGGTTGTTTTTTGAGTCCTGAACTTTTGGACCCGTTTTGAGGCCCTAAACGACATTTTTTTGGAAAATGGGAAAACTCAATCCATGTAACAAGGGTATGAAGGAGAAAGTTGTATTCTAATGATAGTTATTTCTAACGAGGTATCGTATGTGTTAAACGTTGATCGTATGCGAAACTTACAACCTCGAGAAGTTTGTGTAGCAACTAACCCCAACAGGGCCCACAAACGTTCGACACTTCATCTCCTAGGGTTAGGTTTTTGGATGTTTGGGTTTATCCATTATTTCTCAATAATAAAAGGCCAAAGAGTCTCATTTCAATAGATTTCAAAGGCATGTATCCATCACATATCTTCTTAAAGATAAGCTACCATCACCCGAGCTAGTTTATTTCCATTTTGCATGTAAACAATTTTCAGTATTTTGTTATCAATAAATTGAAGTTCAACTTTCATTGTAACTCTATCTCTATTTAAATATAAATTTAATTTCGTTCCTACATAAATATGGATTAGTGGTATCAAAGTGGTCTACTCTTTCTCTATTCTTGTGTGCGTGTCCCCAACGAGGTCATGGTATAAGGAGTTAGATCTTGAACTAGTTGAACCTTTGCAAGACCGGCCTCGCCGAACTCAACAACCTCCCATGGTGGATGGAAAGAAATATGAGAGAGTAGAAGATCATTTCAAAATATTTCTCGAAGAAGTCCTCGAGCAACAAAGGAACACGTTGATGGGAAAATTTTCTCAGATTGTTTTTCTAATGCCCATAAGAAACACATCTTCATCGAGAAACAACCCTGGCGGTGCCACTCCCTTTAAGGTACAAGTCAACTTTGACATTCTCATATTTGAAGGCCAGATAGATGAATATGTCTAAGATAAATGGTTAAGTTTTTTTGAAGGATATTTTTTGGCTCATGATTTTTTGAATAGAGAAAATATTAATTTTTCTCTCCTCAAAGCTGCCCCCACTTTAAGGATTGGTGGGAAACCTACTGTGAGAAGAGGGACGAGAGGGAACCCTCACTATTTTCAGCCACACCCACTTGGAATTATTTCCAAGATGCCATCAAGGAATAATATTACCCTATCAGGAGCTATGAATATATGTAGATAAAGTGGACCACACTACAATAGGGAAGGGACTAAGACGTGTTAGAGTTCAAAAATATTTTTCATACCCTTCGCACAAAGTTGGGTATCAAGGATTCTGAGTAGCATCTGGTACTCAAGTCTTGCGACTATCTACATAAATAGATCCAAGAAGATATGGAGTTCCTCGATATCTCCTCCCTTGGTGCCACCTATAGATATGTTGTCATGATCAAGAAAAAAATTAAACAGAAGAAGCGAGACTTTGGATCTACGAATCTGAAGTAAAGGAAATGTGCCCCCCAACTATAGAACAAATGACAAAGCCAAGGTGGGGTAACCCAGGACAACTTGCCAAAGCCATAAGCAAATAAAACACCACGAAGACAAAGAAGGACACAGGAAAGTGATGTGAGTTCCATAAGAGCGCCACTCATAACAAAAGTGGGTGTCGAGCCAAGTAGTCAATGGTGGTCTAGTTGAAGGCTTCAAAGTTTGAAGCATGTTATGACTTTGAGCCAAAACTAGAAAAGGGGAATGACAAAGGGAATACGATTATTGATTTGGAGCCCAACACCATTCTTGCCACCACTGAGATCCAAAATATGGAGCCCGAAGATACATAGGAAGGGGAACATCTCTTCCACTCATATATGTGGGTGGAGAAGTCCCTGTTGTAGTTCATTGTCGATAGTAGGAGCCAAAAGAACCTTACCTCAGTATATTTCATTAAGTAGCTAGGCCTACTAATGACACCATGCCTGCAATGATACACCATCAGGTGGTTCCACCATGGATGAGATCTTTGCATCAGCAAGCAGTGTCATCTTCCCTACAACATCAAACCCTTCACGAATGAGGTACTATGTGATGTTTCTCCTCTTGAAGTTTGTGATGTATTATTAGGCCAACCATACTTGTGTAATCATCATGTTGTGTATGATTCCAAGCTTCACACTTTTATTATTATTTTGGGCAATAAGTTATACAAAATACCGTAGATAGCCCCACCGACTACTCTTTGATCTATTCTACATAATAAAATAAGATCATCTCTGAGACCGAGAAATTTATTTTCTTTTTTTATTTGTTCTTAGAGTAAGGGGAATATCATGGCCCATGTGAAGGGTTCCACCATGTAACAAAAGCATGTGGATAAGGTCATGGAAGAATACAAGTGTAACAACCCTAATTATAAATCTATGTAAAAAGATATAAGACCTCATGATGGGTTGTGTATTCCAAGCTTAATGGTGGTCAAAACATCCTAGTGGGTGTTCATTCGGTTTGTTATGGCTAAGGAAATTGGAAACGGTAATGGAAGAGGCTTTAGAAGGGCATGAGGCATTTATTGGCATTTTATTTATGAAAATATAGTAAATTAGCAGAAAAGGAAGGTGGAAGGTCATAGGTTGCATGTGAGGACACAATTGAAGGAAAATAATGGAAATTGAGGAAAATAGAGGCATCATTGATAAAAAGGATTCTGAGGATTAGTTGGTAGACTTTTGTCAGTTCAGTTTTGGAGCTTTCTCATTATTCTATCTCTCATAATCTTGGACACTTAGAGTTTTCTTGGAGCACTTTTGCATTGGATCAAGAAAGGAAAAGAAGGCAAGAGGAAGGACAGAGCAAGAAAGGAAGAGCATGATTAAGAAGCTATAGTAGGATTCTTTGTAGGTATCGATTTGCATGTGTATTTTCCTTGCTATATTTGGCATGCATGGTATTGCATGTGGTTCTTTTTCTGTTATGATATGGGTTTTGCCAGGTGTGACAGTGTTTTCAGCCTAGCCTTTCCATTTACGCATAGCCATGGTGTGATGGGGTTCTCATGGTTTGGTTAAGCTGGATTGTCAGATGGATTCAAAGATGAGTGAGGTGGATATATCAATGATAGGACACATGGCCTATTAACCCCTGAACCAAACTGTGGGTTGTAGTAAATCCAGATTTTGTGATGCCTCTATGGGCCTAGGAATCCTTTCCAGTGAATGGCGAGATATACGGTAAAGCCAAGAGGTGGATTTCTCTCCATTGGGCCTAGTAATCTTGGGTTGTTATATGCGGTAAATCCTGGAGAGTGGGTCTCAGTTTAGGGAATAGTGATTCGGTGTGGATTGCAGTAAAGCCTTAGAGACTAGGAGACAGGAAAATTCCTCACAATGTAGGTGGATAAATACAGTGGAATCAGTGTTTGTTTTGGCCTAGTGATCTGGTGGAGATCATGGTAAATCCGGTTATTACATGTTCATTATACTGGCCTAGTGATCTGGGATGGATTAGGTGGTTTAACCTAGGGATTCCCTGGTTGGTTCTTTTGGTTTGAGTCCCACATTCATGCTTGGAATATGGCACAAGGGTGAATGGTTAAATAGAGATTTGGCTAAGACATTCTATGGTCAGGTGGAACATGGTGGTCCCATTGCAAGTTTGGATTTTACATCATCAATAGAAGGTTATTTCTCCTTTTTTTTCTATGAGTATTATACTGGTTTATATGTGGATCATATGGATGTGATTTCCTTGGTATTTTTGTTGATATTATGTTGGTTATGTGTATGTTTTATGATAGTGGCTATGTATGGATCTCATCATGTTTTTACTTGTAAATGAGCAAACAATGTATCTATGACCTAATAGATAATAATGCAACTAATGATATAAGGGAACAATGTTTCTTAGCGATTCTCAGATAAGTATGAGACCCCTATGCTTAAATATTTTGTTTAAACATGTAGATTACAAATTTGTGATATGTTTGATGAAATGTTTTTCATGGCTAGTAGGGGTCGAGTTAAGGGCTTGTTTATGTATTTGCATTTGCATCATCATTTCCTTGTTATATTTCTATTTTAAATGTGTCAGTCAATTAAGGGCAGTGACCTAGGTTGTGGGCCTGAAATGTGGCTCAAATCCTGGTGACGCTGGCACAACACTAAGAAAAATAGTCCCTCGATGCTAGCATGCCTTGTCATGAGAGGATCGAGAGCCTCCTGGATGCTGTCAGGTCCATATCATGTGAGCGTCCGGGAGTAAAGTGGTCTAAAACCTTAGTGCGATAGAGGGGCTAGTTACCAGAAAGGTTGGGATGGTTCTTAAAAGTCTTGCTAACGATGTGGAAGGTTTGTATGATGTGTTTCCATTGATTCCATTTCCTTAAGGTCACCTAGGAGGTTGAATACAATCATAGTAGCCTCTCATCACATTTTTACACTAGTTGTCTAGTTACTTGAGTAGATGTGGGAGGAGGGTGTTATAGAGTGGTATCAGAGCAGGTTACACTCTCTTTAAGTCATATTTGATACCATAAAGTGGTATCAAAGCATGGTTCACCCCTTAGACTGGATGGGAGGTGTGTTGACCATGCATTCATGTCGGTTTCATATGTGTTCCTTATGCTTGTAGACCATGTGCTTGTTGCATTTGCATGGTTGTATTGATGTCTCTGTGTGAAGATTGATGATGTTGTTGTTGGGATGCATTTTTCATGAACACCTGTCAGTTGTATATGCATTTGTTGTGTATGTCAGTGTCCAATTATTGTTATGCATGCATTGTCATTGTTATGGTTATGCATGTATGGTAGGTTAGACATGCATTTTAAGGTCATTGTATGCAATTAGGTCATCATGATGATATTGATATGTTATGATTCTAATGTGTTCGTTGAGATAAAGTAGGAGATGCAAATCATCATAGTGCAGTTGCAACATTGGACTTCGGGGTAAGAGATGATCATCATACAGGTTTGTATGTGGGCATGCACGTATGTAAGTTAAGGATTGCTATATGCATTATGGTTATGTGTATGCCTTTCATTCTATTGATGTTACGGTTACATAAATGATATATGCTAGTTGATTAGTGTAGTCATATTCACATGTGTTAGATAGTCATGAATGATAGTAACCTATGGTTGTATACATTGCTATTTTTGTTTTATGATGGTTAACTTGATGATTATGTTATATGTTGTTGATGAGCATGTTATATGCTAACTTATTGTTGTTATATGTTACTTAACTTGATGATTAGGGTTATAGCATTAATATATTGATGTTATATGTATCATGCTAAATTGGATTGGCATATGCAGATGGTTAGGATTACAACATTTAGGTACGAGTCGACTTATTTTTGACATTGTGTTGTACTAATCTAAATTGATCATACATATGTGATATTTATGCATAAATGATAAATGTTTATGAGTTTATGATGTGAACACGTTAGTTGGTGACTATTATGGATATCATGACCTTATTTATTTTTGAGTTGATATGTCATGAAGTTATATCATGCTAATCTAGATTGATTGTGCATATAAGATAGCCTTCCCTGAGATACATTAAGGTATGAGTTTTCTTATGTCGTCTATTTGGTGTTTGAATGTTTGACTATGTCATTCATTTAGTGTTTGAGTGTCTGGTATCTATTATGTCATCTATTTGTTGTCTAAATGTTTGCTTACTTAAATGATATGAGTATGTGTCTATAAGCTTTCTTTCCGAAATGATCTTGTTTTAAGATGGTTTCACTAATACATATGTGTTGAGATAGTTGACATGTACTTGAGTGTAATAGGTAACTGTTGTAGTATTATGTATAATGACATGATTGCTACTCTTAGTAAAGTTTTCTTTCAAATTGATAGATATGATTGTCTTGATATTTGGAAAATGTGTTTGACATGGGTAAACAGGGCAGGAAACATGCCTGGTATTAGCATGACAAGGTAATAGTTGATGTGTTTATATAACTAATAGGTGGATGATGTGACAATGCGTAGTAACACTCAATTGCAGTAAGGAAAAGGTCAATGAAAGGAATTGGGCAAGAATTATTTTGGTTATGTTTGGAAACCCTAATTCCAAACGAATGAGTTCTTTGCATACATGAATTCTTCTTAACCTTAATCTTGTCTAAAATTATTTGGATATGTGTTAGATTCATGAACTTGTATTTTACAGGTATATTAGCTAGTCTCTAGTTATAGGTGGATTTTTCAATGGAATTAGAGTCCGTTGAGTGATGGCATGGATGTGTTTAGTTGCAAGCAATGTGCTTGGCACAACAAGGTAATGTAACCAATGTATTGTTATGTTTATGTAACCACTGATAGTTATGTGTTGATGGTAGTATGTTGCAAGGGATTGCATGTAAAAGTAATTTCCATGGAATCTTGAACAAGGCTCAAGTTGAGCTTTCCCTTGGAAGCACTAGGAACCATGGGGATTGATTCATGGTGTTTGTTGTTAGTCTTTTGCAAATTTGGTCTTTTGGTGATTTGTTGTGCTTGATTGTGTTTTTTCTTGCTTCTTTTGCATGGCCATGCCACTTTGGTTGTGGTGTCTTATAGTTGTTGGTTGTCCATGGTTTTTGTGTTATTTATTTCTTGTCTTGCCTTTTATGTTTAGGATCTAGGGAATTGGTTGGAAATGAGGAAATTAATAGAGCCTGGGGAGAGATGAATGAAACCCAACAGGTGATGTAAGGCCTGGATGAAGCTCAGTGCATGTATAGGGGTAGTTGAAGGCAAGCGTATAACAACTAGTTGGTTTGGTTGGGTCTAATGGTGTAAATGGACGATGGTAGGATAGTCATGAAAAAAATAATCAGGAAAGATAAAGTAAATAGATTTGAGGCGTCAGATGCCTTATTTTTTTTCTCGAAGTTGTACATGTGTTGCATGGATAAAGGAAGTTCTCTTAACCTTGACCTTACTATATCTGGTAATTATGTTGTGATCATGATTGTGTCAATGTATATATATGTATACATGTATGTATGTAGGTATGTCATTTTCTAATGAGATCATGAATGTTTTGTGCTAATGTTATATATATGTATGTATCTATGTATCTATGTCATTGTCTAATAGGGTCATCAAGAATCTTTCTTATGGAGGAATGATTGCTTATGTAGGTGAATGACATGAAGAGGTTCCTAGTTCATGAGGAATCAAGTGGGAAGAGTAGTTTGAAATATATTTGAGGTCAATATCATATGGATATGAATTGATATTATGTGATTATACTATGTCTATGTTTATGTCATGGACATGGTAACGTTGAGAGATACATCAACAAAATGAAAACAATGTGATGCACGACATGCTAGGACAAGCATGGATGGCAGAGAGACACTCAAATCAAGGTTACTTGGTAGAGACAGTGTGGTTTTGGTTGTGTGGGACTACTATTGTGCATATATTGTATATGTTTTACATGTTGCATCTTTGATGTTGTGCGCATGTGGTATTGTGTATATATAGTGCGTGTACATGTTTTTATGCAATGTTATGTACAGGGTGGTACATATAGTATTGTGTGAATATTGCATATGTAGTGTTGGGCATAGATGACGCTATGTACATGTTGGATATGCAGTGCTATGTACATGTGGTGTTGTGTACATGTTGTACATATGATGTTGTGTGCAGGTAGTGTTGTGTAAATTGTGCATATGGTGTTGAGTACATCTAGTGTCGTGTACATGTCGTGCATGTGGTCCTATGTACGTATGGTGTTGCATTGAAATTGTGTATGTGGTATGATGCACATGTGGTGTTGTGTACATGTTGTTCAAGTGATGTCGTGTACATGTGATGTTGTCCACACATTGTGCGGGTGGTGCTTTGAATAGGTGGGACTGTGTACATGTTGTACATATGGTACTAGTGTACATGTGGTATTGTGTGTATGTTGTACATGTTGTGTTGTGGGCATGCGGTACTATGTATGCACATTGTGTAGTTGTGGTATCGTGACATATGCATTCATTGTATTGTACTATTACTATGTGTACATATTTTTGTTGTGCATTGTTAGAATTTCTCTCAAAGTCTACGTATGAGCAAAGTTGAGGATAATGAGATACGTTAGGGATGAAATCACACAAAATTAGCTTAGATATTTGTGTAGACATTTATGAAGTTATTGTGGAGAAACCTGTGGAGGAGGTTCAGCCAATTGGCAAAATTGGTTATTTGTTATCAAAACCTAATTTCTATAATACAAGGCCTCATCTTGTGAATTATGTATCATTATTTTGTAAATCAATGAATTAAGGCTTGAAATCCTTTTCTCCCAATTTTTTGTCTCAAATTTCTGATATATTTTTATTATTATCTCACTTCAATTGGTATCAGATCTTTGAGTTTCCTGTGTAAAGAGCGAGGATTGCATTGAAGGAAGGATTGTGAAAACATGAATGCATAAGACCAATTATTGGTGCTGCAGGAGTGGAAACAACTTCCAAGAAGCCCAATTTTGTTTTCTATTGGTGAAGGCAATCATTTCAAAAAGAGATCCCTTAGCATCAAGAAACGAGGGTTTTGTGTGTGCGTGTAATACAATCTTGTGTTTTTACCTATTGTTCATCAGTCCTCTATAATTTATTTGAATAAATCTAAGTATATTTTGTATGAAATTGATATAGTGTAGTTGTGGACGTTTAGGAGTTTGTGGCTTTAATTTCCATTTCACAGTTATAGTGAGGAAATTTATGCTGAGATTTGCATTACAATTATATTGAAGAGGAGACAAATCTATAGAGGAGGCTTTTGGCTCTAAGAGTGGAAGCTACAACTAACACACAAATTTCTCCTCTGTGCAATAGCCTTCCGTGGTTCTTAAATTCAATTTTTGTCAATGGTGAGAAAGCATGTACAAAATGCAGGGATTATGCAATGATTCACAATGACCGAATAAGGCAAAGGTAGAGCACCACAAGGGTGAGTTAAATCCCTCACGACTACAAGCATCACATATTAAAATTAAAATATGCATCAAAGAAGAAAAAAATTATGATATCCTCAAGGCTTGTCGTGATGAAACATGTGCAGGTCACTTTTTTGATTGAAGAACTGGACATAAGGTGCTACAGATGGACTATTTTTGTCCCACAATATTTAAATATGAAAATAAATATGTCCATATTTGCGACATTTTCCAAAGGATGGGCCATCCCATTCAGTCAGACAAAATGCCCGTTCAACCACAAATTGTATTGGATTGTTTAAAAGACAGGCAATGGATTTTGTAGGCACCTTTAATCCACATTCAATTAAGAAAACATATATTTATAGTTTGTACAGATTATGTGACTAAATGGGTGGAAGCAGTAGCACTCCCAAGGGCCACGGAAGAAGTAGTCATAAATTTTCTATTCGAATTGTTTGTTCGATATGGGCTACCTCAGGAGATTGTAACAGAAGGGGGATCATAGTTCATTGATCATAGAATTTCAGCCACGTTGCAAAATTATCATATTAAACAAAAATTCAGTTCTCCTTACCATCTGCAAGCAAATAGGTAGGTGGAAAGTACTAATAAATTCTTAGAGGTGATTTTAACCAAAACAGTATTTACAAATCATCGAGATTGGGTTTCCAAGCTTCTGGAGCCCTTATGGGCTTATCAGATAACCTGGAAACATACCATTGGATATTCACCTTATAAGATCATTTTTAGTAAGGAACCCATTTTTCTGATTGAGTTTGAGGTAAAGACTCTCAAAATATTCAAAGAAGTAGGATTGGATCTCACAAAAGCACAAAAAAGGTGCTTACAACAACTTAATGAAATAGTTAAAATACATCTTCTTGTTTTACAATGCACTACCATAATCTAGCAACAGAGAGATAAATGGCATGATAGGTTGATAAAAAAGAAAAACTTTCAGAAAGGAGATTGACCACTACTATATGACTCAAGATTCCAAGAATTTCTAGGTAAAATTCAAACAAGGTGGTTTGGTCCTTATGAAATTAGAGAGATTTATGACAATTGAATATTACACCTTACTACAATTGATAATTCTAGTATTTCGTTCCTTTCCAATGGGCATCAGCTCTATCTCTACCATTATCCCTCACTCGAGAATCTTTCCTTCATGAAATTGATAATTATGCCAATTTGCAAGTTGTAGTTGACTGAGGAAATTTCCCCGTGGTCACAACTAGGTAAATGTTTCTTTGAGATATTTATTTTATCTTGTATGTAATGTAAGTAGTTTTATTTTGTTTTTATGATAGATGTGGAAAAATCATTGATATTTCAATCACAGTTCTTGTTTTTTAATCCCAACTGTTGTTTCTTTTAATTACAGTTATTGTTCCCTTAGTCACGGTCATTGTTTCCTTAGTCACAATAGTTGTTTCCTCAAATATAGTTGTTGTTACCTCAGACATAGCTTTCATTTCCTTAGTCACAGTAGTTGTTTCCTTAGTCACAGTTGTTGTTTCCTCAGACATAGTCACCATTTCCTTAATCACAACAGTTGTTTCCTCAGTCACGGTATTTGTTTCCTCATATAAAATTATTGTTTCCTAAGACACATCAGCTGTTATAGCTCTGATACCACTTGTTATAGCTCTAATACCACTTGTTATAGATCTGATACGAAAATATAAGACATTGCAAATAAACTTAAGAAATAATAAGATCTGAAATATAGAAAATGATTCACTTTATTAATATCAAACCCTTGAGTTAGGACAACAACATAGATTCACTCTTTAAGGAAGGAGAACACTCAACAAGCCATATGCATGTTCATACAATAATCCTTGACATCTCTCAATGGGGAGTCTCTAGCCTCTATATAGGCCTCATACATACAATACCGTTGGTTATTACCATGGTTCCCTCAATACCATCTATCTAATAGCATGGGCTTATTACCTTATTGCTAACTACTTATGGTCCCTTACGTGATAAGGGTTAACCACTTTATTTATTAGTATGGCCCATTCCATTATTACATTATTCCCTTGGGTACCTCCCTTTCTACTCCATATTATCCCCCCAGGTATACTACATTCCACCCCCCTTAACATGTTTCGTCCCGGAAACATGGGAAGAACACAAATAATAAGATTTACTTAAAAAAGTAGTCCACTGGTACCATGCTCGTGCATCTAGCCATCACAGAGAAAGGTGAGCTCTCAATCTAGCTAGTGCCTCACTCGCTTGAGATGGAAGTTGACTTTTGTAGCTCTTCTGTGGTGATGTATAGTAGGTGGATCGTTGCCCCTCTCTATATGCCATGTGGGGGCTGTTGTCCTTGTAGCTAATTTGTTGCCATATTGTTGGTTGTTTTCTTGCTGGGTGATGTGGGCGGTGATATGCTCAAGTTTAAACCAATAGTGTATCTTTCTTTAATTTACCACCTAATGGAGCCTGATGGGTATTCGGTACATGTTGTGGTGCTTGCTATTGTTTTTTATCTTCCAATATTACTTCAACCACTGAATCCTCATTTGATGTAACATTTTTTGCTTCAGCCTCCTTAGACTCTACTTATTTTTCTGGTACCTGGTTTGACATGTTTGTTTGGTTGTTGACCATCAGTGGCTCATCATCTGATATGTTAGTCCCTGGAACATCTTCTGCTTCAGCCTCCGTGGACTCTACCTATTTATTGATGGAAATATCCTGTAATGTAATTTTCTTCTTTTTATACCAGAGCTTCAGGAACTTCTTCTGCACATTAATATTGATAGTACCCACCGCTTCCATCCAAGGGTATCCCAAAACAACATCCACATTAGCCGTATCTGAAGCATACAAATTAGAATGCAATACATACTTTTCCATAGAAATCTTCAAATCTTTATAAACTTGCAACTCCTCATTATTACCTTGTGTGTGCTCCATTTGTTTTGCTGGGACTTGCAATTTTTTTGCCAAATTGACATTTATAAGATTTTGCTTGCAACTAGGATTTATAGACACAATGATCTTCTCCTTCTGAAGCAATCCATGAACCTGCAATAAGGAGATACCAGTAGGAAATAACCCTACATGTTTCTCATTATCTTATTTTCTGGCATGAGACCATCTATCTAAAAGTAATTTTTCAAATTCTTCATCTAAAAGGTTGTAGAACTTCTTTCTGTTCAGTAATTCCCACCATGTGGCCACCTCATCTGAAAAAGGAGCCACTACAAAAAATCTCCAAATGTTGTGTTCATACTGACTTTTTTGCTTTTATGTATTCTTCAATAGTAGGACCATTATCTTTTCCTGTAAAATATAGAATCGCCATGAAGAGGGTTTGGGAAAAATTCACTTGCTTGGCGAAAATTTGGAATTGACACAATTTAGTCAATATTGCTCAGAATCCCTATTATGACCTATTTTCGGAAATCAAACAACCATTTTGCATCTTCCCATGTGATAGAAATCTCGATCTAGGCACTGGAATTTCTGATTCGCACTGCAACTGTCCCACCATCACAAAAAATCTCTTAAAAAAGAGTTGATTTTAAATCAGCAATATATCCCTCATTCAAACTCCGATTGGAATGATTTTTTTGTTTGAAATTGGGTATTTTTTCACAAAAAATCCATATTTGCGATTAGATTCTACAGATTTTGCACCAAAACATACAAATCTGCACCGCAAACTCGCAGCCCCGAAAAAATGTCTGCAACCCAACTAATTTTTAAATCAGCAATATCTCCCTCATCCGAAGTCCAATTCGGCCGATTTTTTTTCCAAATTGGGTATTTTTTCACAAGGAACCTAGGTCTACAATTATATTCTGAAAATTTTGCACCAGAACGCATAGGTCTGATCCGCAAACTCGTCGCCCCGAAAAATGTCTACAACACAACTAATTTTTAAATCAGTGATATGTCCTTCATCCGGGCTCCGATTCGGTCGATTTTGTTTTTTTGAACTTAGGTATTTTTTCACAAAAAATATAGATCTACAATTAAATTTTTCAGATTTTACACTAAAACGTACAGATCTGATCTGCAAACTCGTCACCCCAAAACATTCCTGCAAAAATAAAAAAACATTCTCCACTTTTCTCAAGAGAGTGCTCTGATACCACTTGTTATAGCTCTGATACCACTTGTTATAGATCTGATATGAAAATATAAGACAATGAAAATAAACCCAATAAATAATAAGATCTGAAATATAGAAAACCCTTCACTTTATTAATATCAAACCCTTAAGGCAGGACAACACCATACATTCATTCCTTAAGGAAGGAGAACACTCCACAAGCCATATGCCTATTCATACAATAATCCTTGACATCTCTCAATGGGGAGTCTCTAGCCTCTATATAGGCCTCATACATACAATACCATGGGTCATTACCATGGTTCCCTCAATATCATCTATCTAATACCACGGGCTTATTACCTTATTGCTAACTACTTATGGTCCCTTACATGATACGGGTTAACCACCTTATTTATTACTATGGCCCATTCCATTATTATAATATTCCCTTGGGTACCTCCCTTTGTACTCCATATTATCCCCCCTAGGTATACTATATCAGTTGTTTCCTTAGTCACAGTAGCTTTTTCCTTAGTCACAATAGTCACTTCCTTAATCACGATTATTGTTTCCTTAGTCATGGTCATTGTTTCCTTAGTTACGATTGTTGTTCCTTTAGTCACATCCATTTTTTCCTTAGTCACAAAGTTATTCTTTAACCACAACCATTATTTCTTCATCCGTAGTTATTATTTCCATTAGCTTATTAATGCTTTTTCCTTTTAGGGAAAGGAGCATTTCTTTTAAACCTTTATTTCGCATGATGGTGGAAACTGAATTGTATAGTGGTTATCATTGGAGAATCTTTTATGAGAAATTAATATCATAATTGTGGAATTTCCATGATTTTTAACCCCTTTTAATATTGCAGAAAAGTTACAAAAATACTCATAATGAATTCCTCTCATCACCACTCCAGAGGAGCATATTTTCACTCCACTCTTCAAATATTACACAAATCATAAGTTTTGAGGACAAAGTTAGCAAGATAAAAAATTAATTATTATCATACTTTTTACACCATTCCTAACTCTTAAGGAGTTGACATGCCACCCCATTAATTAAGATCAATAAAAAATATACAGGATAGGAGGTCTCATCATGAGCCATCATACCATGACCCTATTATCTAGTGGACTAATATTACCACTTCTGGTCACCAATCAAGGGTAATGGCATTTGGCCTTTAGGTCAAAGGACAAGAGATCTCATCATGAGCCGGCTTGTTCACCTCATTATCCCTAGTGAAAAGAATTGTTATTACCTGGTAACCACGTCAGAAGAATGGCCTTCTATAAATGCTTCATATATATATATATATGTGTGTGTGTGTGTGTGTGTATGTATGTATGTACAAAAACAAATTTTAATAAATGGGACAATGGCATCTCAAAGGGTTAAAAAGGAAACACTGTCAAGGTTATGGATGCTTGCTGGCAGCAGAGGCCATGCCTATGCTATTGAAGTAAAATTACAAATTACAATATAAATTGGCTACTTAGTTCCTTCAAAAAGTTAATATCATTATATTTATTATGGATATTTATAAAACCCTCTTGGAAAACAATGATTATTGGTTGATTGATGAGTATTTCATTATAATTCTACATGCTAGGGATACTTTTTCGGAATTTCAGCATTCTTAATTAATCTCTTTTATTTTCTCTAATGATGCACTTAATGCATTTTTTGTATCCATCAATCTAAGTACTTGTATAAATATTTTCATGCCCTCGTTTTGTTTGCATCCTCCGTTGGTTATAATAAATTGAGTTATCACTACAACGCATGAGTCATAAAATCTTAATGATTTCCTCATACATCACAAATATATGTTGCTTCCTATTTTTTCTTTTGGCGATTACCTTTATTGAATTTCATTAATTCACCATTATCCTTCAAATGTAACAATGTAAACTTTGAAATGGGAACTCATACTGTTACCCATTTTGTAGAGATAGAAAAAAAGTGACCCGATTTTGAAAAGGGGTGATGCAGAACACACATGTTTTTTAAAGCATAGTTTTTGGCACTATAATTTTTTTTATGTACATTGCGTTTTAGAATGGTAGTGTTTTTTATGCTAATTTAAAAACGTGGTAATTCTACACCAAGTCCTCTTTTTAAAAGGCTTTTTTTTTTCTTTTTTTTTTTTTTTTTTTCTAATGTACGAAATGTAAATAATTATTTGGTAAATTTAATAATTTTTGAAGTGTTCTTTTTCTTCATATTTTCTTGTTTTTATTTTAATTTTATTTTTTTGTAGTGAGGTTTTTATTGTTTTGCATATATAAAGAAGAAGGTTGATATTTTGAATTTTCGATATTCTACATATTTATACATAATTAACTAATTTTTCAATCCACAAAAAATATTTGTTTCTAAAAAGCAATATTTTTTAACAAGGGACATAAAAATAGCCATTTTTAACATAAATATAACTAAAAAACTACACGTTTTGATAATTTTTTGCTACAATTGACATGTGAAAATCACAATTTTTATACGAAAATTTTAAATAAAAATAGTTAAATAATAGTTTCTTTTATGATTTTCATGTGAAAATAATAATAATAATCACTTTTTTTTTCAAAAAATAATGATTAACTTAAAAATTAATGCAAAAAACCACATATTACAAAAATGAACAATAACAACCCCTTCCCGCCTACCTCCATCTCCCTCAACAGTGCCACCCCCACCTCTCCCAAAGCCGCCCCTCCCCACACTCCCCTCTCTCCTCCTCCCACCCCCTCACGCCACCCACCACACCCACCACCCGGCCCCCTACCCAATCCATCTTGCCCCCACCCGCAACGGCAGCCACCCTTCCTCAACCCTAACCATCCCCTCCACACTACTAAGCCCCTCCCCCGCTCCCCCACCCACCCCTACAACGACCCCCTACGCCTCTCCCTCCCCCTCCCCCACCCGGAAATCGGCTGGCCCTGCTCCGACCCCCCACTCCACACCCTCCTGCCCCCCCCACACACGCGTATCCTACATGCCCAAATCCCCCTCTCAAGCCCCCTGCCCCACCGCCCCCTCCACCCTCACCCCACGCACCCCCTCCCTCACACCCTCCGCTAACCCTCGCCACCACCCCCCAACTTGCCCTCCCACCTCCTCATGCCGCCCCCCCCTACCGCCCTACCCTACCACCCACCCCTCATGCCTTCACCACCCTACCTGGCCCTCACCTTACCTGCCCCACCCCCTAACGCCCTCGCCATGCACCCCCTCATGCCCTCCCCACCTTGCATAAAATAGGAGAAGGAAAAAGGCACATCAATGTTGTATTTTAGTAGCTCCCCAAGTTCAATGCACCTTCATGGTGATGAGGGTTACCAATTGGTTATTTTCTTGGCACCCACACTCGTATGGTGATGAGATATGGCCAATGGGTTGTGCAATTACTTCCCTTCTATTAAATATGATTTCTATGTTAGAGACTTACTCTTGGAGGATGAGGGAATTGCGAAGCGATAACTCAAACTAAAGAAAAAAGCCTATAAAAAGGAAGGAAAACCCTAATCTTCAATTGAGTGCTCCACTTGATCATGAGACTATTTTTGTAAAGAAAACATAGCATTGTTTGTGTTAATGGTTTCCACTACAAATCTATGTAATGGTCACTTGTATAATTGATTTTGTTGTTTTAATTTATCCTATGCATAATGTACTTATAATTATGCAATATTCAACTTTATTTTCATATACTTTGAATGTGATTATAAATAGGTTTTGGAATGGACGCTAATTTAGTTTTTTCAATATTAACATATGATAAATTTGAGACATCTATATCTACACTCTTTAAAGTGATCCTCATTTATATGGATTACATTTTTTTATGAGCTCAACATGTCACTTATCTAATATAACTTGAGGGAGAATAGCATTCCATTCCACAATCACTCTAGCTAAACCCAATTAATAAATAGATTACACACCATAAACATCAACCAACTCTCACTTTCCTCAGCAATTATGTAAAAATATATATAGCTTATTAAATGTGTTTACTGACTCTCACTTTCCTCAGCAATGACGTAAAAATATATATAAACTATTAAATGTGGACCATTAAAGTAACCTTACGTATGTAAACATGCAACTAAGAACATAATAGATACATATTTCTTTAAATTTTAATTTTAAGATTTAAAAGAGGGAACCAAATATAATTATTTAAGGTTATTTATTTTTAATGTTTGATTCCAACAACCTTGGCAATATATATCCATGCTGAGTCATTATCACCTCACATGTTGAACCCTGTAACTATGCTGATGACTACCACCACTTAGCGTTGGTTACCGAGTGGAACCAGGAACAGAGGATTTCATAGCACAACATATTGAAGCCTATAACTATGTTGATGACTACCACCACTTAGCGTTGCTTACCAAGTGGAACCAAGAACAAACGATTTCATAGCACAACTTATGAACAACTTGAAATATATATTAACATGCACAGGGGTAAAAACAATTAAAGAGAAAATTACCAATACATATTAAAACTTAAAGTGGTGATACAATTTCGAAATCAATACTCAAATTTTATCTTTTTATGGTACTAAAATGAGAACGAATAAGCTATTGTGAATGTAATATTGGTGGAATTACTGTAAATTGATGTCAAACACTAAAACTTTAGAGTTCGGAATTTCGTAATTTATGAAACGGATGAAAAACAGGGTTGAAAAACAAAAATAAAACTTTAGAGTTTGGAATTTCGGAATTTATGAAACAGATGAAAAACAAGGTTGAAAAACAAAAATAAAACTGACCGATCCCATTATAGTCATAACTTTTCTTCAATGAATCCGTACCAATTTGGTGCTAAAACAGACACTGTGAATCACTATGGAAAAACATAGCTAGTTTTTAATCTTCTATGCATATTTTTAATCACTATGGTGGAAATACAACTAGTTGTTAACGAGAAAGTTAAACCTACACCATCCTTTTGCTGTTGGTAACAATTAAACCTTTAAATGTTTTCATTCAAAGCCCTAATGGTTTTCTAAGACCAAGTTGCGATGTTTGGATCAAATTTCAATTCCCATGCTGGCCAATAGTGCAAATCTTGCTTCAAAGTAACCATTGACGGTTTCCCATTCAGCTGCACTGTCTTCACATGAACAAACACTCCATTATCCAATTCCTTGATAACGTTTACAAATGTCTCCAAATCAGGAGTTGGTTTCCCATTAACTTCAATAATCCACTATCTGGGAGAATGATTCATGAAAATTCTTGGAAAATACTCCGCCCTTAGTTGATGGCCGATTCAGCCACCTTGGCAGGCTACCTGGGGTGGCTGGCCGATTCTTAGAATCAACCATCAACTAAGGGCAGAGTATTTTCCAAGAATTTTCATGAATCATTCTCCAGGTGCTGAGAAACGCCTGCTGCAAGCCGCTAGATTTATCGAATGCCGCCGTTGACAACAGTAAGGGCCGCTGGCTGGGCAGGGTTTGCGTCTCCACTTCTGCATCTACTTCCATGAGCCCTTCATCTTAGACATTCAACCTCCTTAACTCGGTGACATAACTAGAGCAACCTTGAAGCTGATCAGAGCCACTTCTTTGTCCTCGTCAATTCACAACTCTAGACGCCAGTGGGGATCGCCATGTTATCTCCTCGCCGCATGCCCACCATAGGCAGTGCTGTCGGTCAAGCGACAATGGCGGACGAGTTCTAGTTCACGTGATTATTAACCTGTTATCAATGAAATGAGACACTGGTGTTTCTTACAATTTTGGACCTTACAATCACCAGGGCGCAGAATATAGCGCCAAGATGTTGCATGTTAATTGACACTTTGTTTAAAAATAAATAAAAATTAAGATTGATAGTTACAAAAATGTGGTAAGAGTGAGGGAACATATTATCCACAGATGGAAATTACGCGCTAACACAGTCTGTATTGCATATACGTAGTTCGATGCATTCACCGTCATTGAAATAAAGCAGCCTTAAGCTCTTAATCCTCACCTCACCTCATAAGTTCAACAAACTCCTGTAAAAGTTATGTTATCGGTCAAACTCAAACCGAATATTACTTTTCATGCGTTCATATCCACTGAAGTTGCTCTCAACTATTTTCTTGTCCGTGCGACTGCAAATTGAAATTAAGCAGTGAAATCACATGTTGCTAAGAGATTCGACCCAGTTATGAAGTAGGTTGAATTAGGAATTATGGGCGATTTCTTAAAGAATTTGGAGATTCAGTGATAGGAGGATTGAGACCTGCCACTTGTAGTTGCCAGACAGTGTCCAGCCCAGAGAACATACTATAAAATGACAGACTAGCAAAGCTGAAAGTTCCTCCGTCACCTGCCGAGAAAATGACATGAATGACAAGAGTGGAAATAAGGACTTTCCAACCGTTTGCTTCAACTCTACATGTGGCTCGTGGGTTTCCTTTTACAATTCTCATGCTATTCTATTCGTGCATTCACCTAGTTATGTAATTTTGACGTGCCTTGTATGAGAAAATTTCCAAGATACCATGTACTACCAGTGTATAAATTTCAAACCTAAAGGAGGGTGGTTTCTACAATTCTGGTGACCAACCCAAATCTTTTGAAAAAATGAGTATAAATTAAATGGTAAGAGTACTCCATCATTTATATAGGAAAGACGTAAAATGGTTTAAAAAATTCATAAAAATCTAATAAGATATAATTTTATTTTAAAGAATTCTTATTAATTGAGGGCACGTATTATTATCCAAATTAACATTAATGGCCAAACTATAGTCCATCAAAGCCTGTTTAAATGAGAAAATTTAAACGCAAAAGTATGCAATTAGTTGGAAATGTAATCATTATATTGACCTTAACTGTTTTAATGAATTTTCTTCAGATAAATGAACTCGATCTCGGGAGTTGGTAAGTGAATTGTGGACACTTGGAAATGCAAGCCTTTGATTTGTCGATGCCACCACATCAAGGAACTTCGGTAGATTATGTTTATGTATGAGTTTTAGATAAATTAAAATGGTAATTTTATTACTAGCATTTGCACCAAATGTTGCAAAGGAAACGCCGCAAGGCATAAATTGAAGAATGAAAATATTTTATTTTTTAAATAAATGATAAATATAACCTAGATGTATTTTCCATTGGAATGGAAGAAAAGCATAGATAAATATATATATGATATGGTATTGTGATCTAAATATACCCCAGATGTATTTTCCATTGGGAATTTTTCATGTTGTTGTTGATAGTTTGGACATTAAAATGATCTTATATTTTCCACGAAATGTTTCATTTTAATGTTGATTTGAGTGTCGAACATAATTTAGGCATTAAAATGATCTTATCTTTATCTTATCTCATGACCTTTGTTTGAGTGATATTACTAATTTTCATAGACTCAATCTAATTAAACCTTAAGATGTCATTTACAAGTATTTAAAGAAAACTTAGTTATTAACAAGTGTTTAAAGAAAACTTAGTTATTACCACCGAACCTTTGAATGCGTGATTAACCTTTGAATGTGTGGTTAATCACTTTGAATGTGTGGTTAATCAAATATGAATCGTTTGCATGAATGTGTGGTTTAGTTATTGGCAAGTATTTAAAAGAAACTTAGTTATTACTACCGAACCACTCACTTTGAATATGTCGTTAATCATTTGAATGTATGGTTAATTAGATAGATAGTGGCAAGTATTTAAAAGAAACTTAGTGATGACAACCATAGCCCTTATCCCCAACACCATCCATTATACCAATATCCCTTGATCAACACCAGCCAGTATCCAATATTCTGGTCCACCCTTTCCATTCCAGCCTTTCTATATGGTTCCAGAATCTATTATTCTGGGCCGACCTTTCTTGTCTTTAAATTGTGAATAGGAAGGGGGATTGCAGAATGTAAGGCTCTCGAGCGAGAGGGAAGGAGATGCTTGAACTGGTTGGATAAACAATTTGTTAACTGAAGGATCGATTTTGACTGCGCAGTAGGCATGTAAGAACCTAATGTAACAGAGAAAAACTTCAAGGACCTAAGCAGAAGGAGGGAGGGGTGACTGCTTGAATCTGTATCCACATCTGAGACCTTTAATTAGAATATATACCCGTACGTCTAAATATCTGGAATATCACCATTTCCTCCATATCACTGAATCTAAATATCTCTCATATTTCTCCCTTTCCTCCATATCACTGAATCTAAATATCTCTCATATTTGTCCCTTTCCTCCATATCACTGAATCTAAATATCTCTCATATTTCTCCCTTTCCTCCATATCACTCAATCTAAATATCTCTTATATTTCTCCCTTTCCTCATATCACTAAATCTAAATATGTCGCCCTTTCTTCATCCCATCTCTGGAATGTGTCCCTTTCTTTTATAAATGCCTATGTCTTCCTTCATTCTACAAATGTCTCACAAATTTGAACTTATTGAATAAAAAAGAATTATTACATAACAAAATGCAATCTTTTACAACTTCTAACAGAATCCCCACATTATCAATGCTACATCATGCTTATGCTAATCTTAATTAAGTGACAACACGATAGGAAGTTCACATAATTTGTTTATTATATAGCAGACTAAAGTCTGTAAAATCAATTAGTAGAAGATGTCTTCGGTGAGAATATTTGTGCTTGTTAGATGGAAGCTGACACACCCTACAAAAGCAAAAGGAATTTGGACAAGACGTAGTCAGGCAATTTTGAATAACATTTTTCGGAAAATATTGGATACAAGCCCAAGCAATCAAGTATAAGATAACCCTAGAAAACAGGGCATATAAAGATTTCAGCCAACATAACCATCTTATCAGAAAATCTAAAGTTATAGCGAGCTCATATGTAAATTTTTTAGGCAACAAAACCATCTTACCAAAAAACTCTCAATTTACAGCGAGTTCGCATGTAAAAGTTTCAGCCAACAGAACCATCTTACCAAAAACTCTCAATTTATAGCGATGAAGCCTCTAACTCGCCTTTGACAATTGTTTCAGGACTTCAGTGCATAGAACTTGAAATTTTACATCATTCTAAACAACGTTATGAGGTAAGCCAGCCCTCAAAACCATTTACCTAACATTTAGATGCACCAAATGTAGCCCCCACCTAACAAGGGCCTTTTAGTGGATACAATTCAACAATCAAGATGTACAGATCAAATTCCGAACAGTTTCTGACACTATACCACATTTTTCTGCCAGGAAAAAAGGTATATTCTACCTTTACGTAGTGGTGTAAATAGCCTTCAGTTGCATATGACCATTCCAATATGCTTTGAGCTGAGCAGCTCAAGCGTATCTGTGAATTGGAATTTGCAACATTATAATAATGGGATAGAAAAATACCTAATCCATGTGCTTCAAAGCTAGCTCTTTGATACATAATACTAATTAATTAGATCGAGATTGACATAGAACTAGGTCTACCAAGCATTTCAAAGCTAGCTCTTTGATACATAATACTAATTAATTAGATCGAAATCCTTTTGTAGTCTCCATCTGCCAAAGTAGTTGCTTATGCTATTGTCTTACTGGGATCTGGTAAGAGAATTTTTGTTTCCCTCATTGAACACTCAGGTACCAGTTGAAGCAGGGCACTCAGAGCTAGTTTATTGAGTTACAAGGTCAAAGGCAGGAGCATGGTAAGAGGTTTTTTCTTTCTTCCTTCTTTTCCTCACACAAGGTGACATCTATTGTCTTACTGGGATCTGGTAAGTGTTTTCCACATCAAACACTCAGGTAGCAGTTGAAGCAGGACACTCAGAGCTAGTTGATTTACTTACAAAGTCAAAGGCAGGAGCAGGGTAGGAGGTTTTTTCTTTCTTCTTTCTTTCCCTCACACAAGGCCACATCCCCATTATTCGTTCTTCTACTATTACATTCATTTTCTTAAATGACTGATATAAATTATAATTAAGAGATATATATACACACATCGTCTATATTATTTGTCCAATATTTCTCCCAAAGCTATCTAATTATAAAGACCAAAATAGATCCCTACACAATCAAACCTAAACAAATGAAATCCTAGGCAATTCTTTTATATTTTATTGAAATTGGAAAACCTAATGTGAGAATATTAGGAAAACCTAATGTGAGAATATGAGGTGTAGAGCACAATAATTCAATTCCAAAACCAGGCCATCTATCTGACTCATAAAATGAAGATAAAACTTGACCTTTTATTGCTGATACTAAATATCCAAGTAAGACAAGGAATTGCAGCTCTACTACTCACAGAACCAAGTAAACACCTAAGTCCTTCCAAATAGTGGAAATTATATTCTGAAACTGCTACTGGTAATCTGCCTGTGAATAGGGTTGATTGGACATGCTATCAATTTATTTTAAATACAATGTTTACATTGCTTCAAATTCAAATTTTGGTTTAAAGGAAGCACTACAAATTTTTATTTATTTGATACTGATTTTACTGTGCATAAGATAGAGGTTTTGATATTATATACCGACAATGATATGTGTGGGAATATGCCTCTGAAAACGGTTAATGGGACAGGCTATCAATTCATTTTAATTATAATATCTAGATGGCTTCCACATTAAATTTTTGTTTAAAGAAAGGACTACTATTTTTTATTTATTCAATAGTGATTTTACAGTGCATAAAGTAGAGGTGTCGATTTTATTTACCAACAATGATATATGTTTCTTCATTTATGGTAAATGTAATTTGGGACCCAGGAATAGTCGACAGTGCAAAGAAATGAGGTCACTAACTCTTGTCGTTGATTAGGTAATTGATTTTTCATTCACTTATTGCTTCACCTACTAAAATGTCCAAATACCCATGTAGCTAAAGAACCAATCAAGACCATAGAAGTCTTTCAGTGCACAACAGAACTTGGAGGTGAAAATAAGGCAACTCAACTGATATCGGGAAAAATAAGTCAAAGTGCAGTGCATTGGTTGATTGTCCGAATTCGATGCTAGAGAACATTTGGCTTATAGTACAAGAAATACTCTTGATTTTCCAAATTCAATCTTTTCTTGCATAGATATTATTGTGTCTAATATTATTATTTAATTGCTTTGAAAAAAAAAAAGGAAGTTTAATTAGAATATATACCCCTACGTCAAAATATCTGGAATATCAACATTTCCTCCATACCACTGAATCTAAATATCTCTCATATTTCTCCCTTTCCTCCATATCACTAAAGCTAAATATCTCTCATTTTTGTCCCTTTCATCCATATCACTAAATCTAAATATGTCTCCCTTTCTTCATCCCATCTCTGGAATGTCTCCCTTTCTTTTATAAATGCCTATGTCTTCGTTCCTTCAATGAATGTATCAAAAATTTAAACTTATTGAATAGAAAAGAATTATTACATAACAAAATGCAATCTTTTATAGCTTCTAAAAGAATCCCCACACTATCAATTCTACAACTTGCTTATGCTAATCTTAATTAAGTGATAACACAATAGGAAGTTCACATAATTTGTGCATTATATAGCAGACTAAAGTCTGTAAAATCAAGTAGTAAAAGATGTCTTCAGTGAGAATATTTATGCTTGTCAGATGGAACTTGACACACCCTACAAAAGCAAAAGGAATTTGGACAAGAAGTAGCCAGGCACTTTTGAATAGCATTTTTCATAAAATACTAGATACAATCCCTAGCAATCAAGTATAAGATAACCCTAGAAAACGGGGCATATAAAGATTTCAGCCAACATAACCATCATATCAGAAACTCTAAATTTATAGTGAGTTCCTATGTAAAGTTTTCAGCCAACAGAACCATCTTACCAAAAACTTTCTCACAATTTATAGTGAGATAGAGACTTAACCATCTTACCAAAAAACTCTCAATTTATAGTGATGAAACTTCTAACTCGCCCATGACAATTGTTTCAAGACTTCAGTGCATAGAATGTCAAATTTTACATAATTCTAAACAACATTATGAGGTAAGTAAGCCCTCAAAAACCTTTACCTCACATTTACATGCACCAAATGTAGGCCCCACCTAACAAGGGCCTTTTAGTGGATACAATTCAACAAGCAAGATGTACAGAGAAAATTCCAAATAGTGTCTGATACTATACCGCATTTTGATGCCAAGAAAAAAGGTATATTCTACCTTTACGTAGTGGTGTAAACAACCTTCAGTTGCATATTACCATTCCAATCTGCTTTGAGTTGAGCAGCTTAAGAGTATCTGTGAATTGGAATTTGCAACATTATAATAATGGGATAGAGAAAACTACCTAATCCATGTGCTTCAAAGCTAGCTCTTTGATACATAATACTAATTAATTAGATGATATTGAAATAGAACCAGGTCTACTAGGCATTTCAAAGGTAGCTCTTTGATACATAATGCTATTTAATTAGATCGCAACCATTTTATAGTCTCCATCTGCCAAAGTAGTTGCTTATGCTATTGCCTTACTGGGATCTGGTAAGAGAATTTTTTGTTTCCGTCATCGAACACTCAGGTACCAGTTGAAGCAAGGCACTCAGAGCTAGTTTATTGAGTTACAAGGTCAAAGGCAGGAGCAGGGTAAGAGGTTCTTTCTTTCTTCCTTCTTTTCCTCACATAAGGCAACATCTATTGTCTTACTGGGATTTGGTAAGTGTTTTCCACATCAAACACTCAGGTAGCAGTTGAAGCAGGGCACTCAGAGCTAGTTGATTTAGTTACAAAGTCAAAGCCAGGCACAAGGTAGGAGGTTTTTTATTTCTTCCTTCTTTCCCTCACACAAGGCCACATCCCCATTCTTCGTTCTTCTACTGTTACATTCATTTTCTTAAATGACTGATATAAATTATAATTAAGATACATCTATACACACATTGTATATGTTATTTGTCCAATATTTCTCCCAAAGCTATCTAATTATAAAGACCAAAACAGATCCCTACACAATCAAACCTAAACAAATGAAATCCTAAAAGATTCTTTTCTGATAGGACCAAGACAGGTCCCTACAAAATAAAACCTAAACAAATGAAATCCTAGGTGATTCTTTTATATTTTATTGAAATTGGAAAACCTAACGTGAGAATATTAGGAAAACCTAATGTGAGGATATGAGGTATAGAGCACAATAATTCAATTCCAAAACTAGGCCATCTATCTGACTCATAAAATGAAGATAAAACTTGACCTTTTATTGCTAATACTTAATATCCAAGTAGACAAGGAATTTCAGATCTACTACTCACAGAACCAAGTAAACACCTAAGTCCTTCCAAATAGCAGAAATTATATTCTGAAACTGCTATTGGTATACTTCGGCAGCCAGTCCAAGCAGAAGGAGAGCCAACAAAGGCAATATCTCAGAAATAGTCTGCAAAGATATTGCTCTCTTTTTATTGTTGGGAGAAGAAGTGTTAGCGTTAGGAGCTGAAGCAGATCCTGCATGCCCACAACCACAAATCACATTATATAACAGATTTAGATCCAAGTGTCTTTGTACCTAAGTCTCACATCTGATTCATTCAAGCCCCTAACAACAAAATCAGAAATAAAAGTATGTATGTTTATGCCAAGAGAACAAACAAAAACTTTATTAATGAAGAGGACAAGAAAAAATCTAAACCTGAAGAGGTGTTGTTTTCACCAACTGTCAAAACAACAAAGAAAGAAACCATAAGGTCTCACAAAAACTAAAAAAATGGTAATTTTTGAAGAGAAAATGGGGTTTGATGCAGAATCGTACATTTAGAGCAACTGCTGGCAAAAGCATTGAGGCCGACCTCCTAGCCCACATGTATGCATCCAGCTTCTCCCAAATCTCTATTGCTACAGCTTTATCTTGATGCAGCTTATGTTTGCTAATATACAGGTAAATTACACGAGCTAAAAAATAAGCAGACAAAATTAACGACAAAATAAATGAGCGTACAAGATACAATAAGCTCTAATAGACTGAAATTTAACCCATCATCTGGAACAAGACAAATCCATAAGCAGCGTGTTATAGAAGCAGAGCTCATAAACTTGACAATACTCGAAACAGTAACAGAAAAGTATAAATCTCATACCGAAACTATCTTCACATTCCACTGCCTCACAGATTTAGCAGACTCCACACAGTCATCTTCAAAGAAAATGTAAAAACCCAGGACTGTAAATATCAATATCATCTATTAGATATTGAAATACCATCTGCATGACATTACAATTGAAAAGAAATCTAATAAATCTTGATCACCTTACCTCCTGCAACAAAGAATTAAGTTTGAGAATTCAACCCGTGGTGTTTGTGGGGTCAGATGGATGCAGGAAAATTATATAGGAAAAGGAAAACTTACTTTTATTGAATATATCTGCAAGCTAAACAAGAGAAAAGAAGAAACCAAAGAAACTTTAGGGTAATTGGATTTTATACCTTCAGACAATAGAAAGTCGAGACAAGTATTCATGTTTGTCACTACTAGTTGGGTGGAGGCAAGATAGTTGTCAAGGTAGTAGAAAAATTTACCCAGACAATTGGCAACCCCTGGCACATGAGCTGAACGGATGTATTCCTATAATTTTCCTTGCATATTCCAGTAAATATTGAGCGAGAGAGACGAAACATTGTGGAATGTTGAACCTATTATAGCCTTGGAAGAGTTAGCACACAAACATGACTCAGAACCTTAGTTGCAGTGGTATGAAATGAAATTAAAGAAAGAACATACATAAAGTATCCCTTGGCTGCTAAATTGCAGAGAGCATTACTTACTGCAAGGAGGAAAAAACCCTAGCAGTGAAAGGGTTCAGTAGGCAGAGCATTTTCAGCTGAAGGAAACGTAACAATGACCAGCCAAGCGTCATGGTTGGCATTGTTCAATTCACATCAACGGCTAATGATTACCTATTCGTCTAACAACAAAATCGAATGGCACTTATTTTGACACGAAAGCAGTCTAGGGAGCTCATTTCAAATTTTGGTTTAAAGGAAGCACTACAAATTTTTATTTATTTGATACTGATTTTACTGTGCATAAGATAGAGGTTTTGATATTATATACCGACAATGATATGTGTGGGAATATGCCTCTGAAAACGGTTAATGGGACATGCTATCAATTCATTTTAATTATAATATTTAGATGGCTTCCAAATTAATTTTTTGTTTAAAGAAAGGACTACTATTTTTTATTTATTCAATAGTGATTTTACTGTGCATAAAGTAGAGGTGTCGATTTTATTTACCAACAATGATATATGTTGCTTCATTTCTAGTAAATGTAATTTGGGACCCAGGAATAGTCGACAGTTCAAAGAAATGAGGTCACTAACTCTTGTCGTTGATTAAGTAATTGATTTTTCATTCACTTATTGCTTCACCTACTAAAATGTCCAAATACCCATGTAGCTAAAGAACCAATCAAGACCATAGAAGTGTTTCAATGCACAGCAGAACTCGGAGGTGAAAATAAGGCAACTCAACTGATATCGGGAAAAAGAAGTCAAAGTGCAGTGCATTGGTTGATTGTCCGAATTCGATGCTAGAGAACATTTGGCTTATAGTACAAGAAATACTCTTGATTGTCCGAATTCAATCTTTTCTTGCATAGATATTATTGTGTCCAATATTATTATTTAATTTCTTTGAAAAAGAAAAGGGAAGTTTAATTAGAATATACACCCCGACGTCTAAATATCTGGAATATCAACATTTCCTCCATATCACTGAATCTAAATATCTGTCATATTTCTCCCTTTCCTCCATATCACTGAATCTAAATATCTCTCATATTTGTCCCTTTCCTCCATATCACTAAATCTAAATATGTCTCCCTTTCTTCATCCCATCTTTGGAATGTCTCCCTTTCTTTTATAAATTCCTATGTCTTCCTTCCTTCTACGAATGTCTCAAAAATTTAAACTTATTGAATAAAAAAATATTATTACATAACAAAATGCAATCTTTTAAAGCTTCTAAAAGAATCCCCACACTATCAATGTTACAACATGCTTATGCTAATCTTAATTAAGTGATAACATGATAGGAAGTTCACATAATTTGTGCATTATATAGCAGACTAAACTCTGTAAAATCAAGTAGTAAAAGATGTCTTCGGTGAGAATATTTATGCTTGTCAGATGGAACCTGACACACCCTACAAAAGAAAAAGGGATTTGGACAAGACGTAGTCAGGCACTTTTGAATAACATTTTTCTGAAAATACTGGATACAAGCCCAAGCAATCAAGTATAAGATAACCTTGGAAAACAGGGCATATAAATATTTCAGCCAACATAACCATCTTATCAGAAACTCTAAATTTATTGTGAGTTCCTATGTAAAGTTTTCAGCCAACAGAACCATCTTACCAAAAAACTCTCAATTTACAGTGAATTCGCATGTAAAAGTTTTAGCGAACATAACCATCTTACCTAAAACTTTCTCACAATTTATAGCGAGATAGAGACTTAACCATCTTACCAAAAAATCTCAAATTATAGCGATGAAGCCTCTAACTCGCCCATGACAATTGTTTCAGGACTTCAATGCATAGAACTTCAAATTTTACATCATTCTAAACAACATTATGAGGTAAGTAAGCCCTCAAAAACCTTTACCTGACATTTATATGCACCAAATGTAGGCCCCACCTAACAAGGGCCTTTTAGTGGATACAATTCAACAAGGAGGATGTATAGAGAAAATTCCAAATAGTATCTGATACTATACCACATTTTTCTGCGAGGAAAAAAGTTATATTCTACCTTTACGTAGTGGTGTAAATAGCCTTCAGTTGCATATGACCATTCTAATCTGCTTTGAGTTGAGAAACTCAAGAGAATCTGTGAATTGGAATTTGCAACATTATAATAATGGGATAGAAAAATACCTAATCCATGTGCTTCAAAGCTAGCTCTTTGATACATAATACTAATTAATTAGATCGAGATTGACATAGAACCAAGTCTACCAGGCATTACAAAGCTAGCTCTTTGATACATAATACTAATTAATTAGATCGCAATCCTTTTGTAGTCTCCATCTGCTAAAGTAGTTGCTTATGCTATTGTCTTATTGGAATCTCGTAAGTGTTTTCCACATCGAACACTCGAGTAGCAGTTGAAGCAGGGCACTCAGAGCTAGTTGATTTAGTTACAAAGTCAAAGCTAGGAGTAGGGTATGAGGTTTTTTCTTTCTTCCTTCTTTCCCTCACACAAGGCCACATCCCCATTCTTCGTTGTTCTACTGTTACATTCATTTTCTTAAATGACTGATATAAATTATAATTAAGAGACATATATACACACATCATATATATTATTTGTCCAATATTTCTCCCAGAGCTATCTAATTATAAAGACCAAAATAGATCCCTACACAATCAAACCTAAACAAATGAAATCCTAAAAGATTGTTTTCTAATAGGACCAAGGCAGGTCCCTACATAATCAAACCTAAACAAATGAAATCCTAGGCGATTCTTTTATATTTTATTGAAATTGGAAAACCTAACATGAGAATATTAGGAAAACCTAATGTGAGAATATGAGGTGTAGAGCACAATAATTCAATTCCAAAACCAGGCCATCTATCTGACTCATAAAATGAAGATAAAACTTGACCTTTTATTGCTAATATTGAATATCCAAGTAAGACAAGGAATTGCATATCTACTACTCACAGAACCAAGTAAACACCTAAGTCCTTCCAAATAGCGGAAATTATATTCTGAAACTGCTACTGGTATACTTCGGCAGCTAGTCCAAGCAGAAGGAGAGCCAGCAGAGGCAATATCTCAGAAATAGTCTGCAAAGATACTGCTCTCTTTTTACAGCTGGGAGAAGAAGTGTTAGCGTTAGGAGCTGAAGCAGATCCTGCATGCCCACAACCATAAATCACATTATATAACAGATTCAAATCCAAGCGTCTTTGCACCTAACTCTCACATCTGATTCATTCAAACCCCTAACAACAAAATCGGAAATAAAAAATATCTATGTTTATGCCAAGAGAACAAACAAAAACTTTATTAATGAAGAGGAGAAGAAAAATCTAAACCTGAAGAGGTGTTGTTTCCACCAACTGTCAAAAAAACAAAAAAAGAAACCATAAGGTCTCACAAAAACTAAAAAAATGGTAATTTTTAAAGAGAAAATGGGGTTTGATGCAGAATCGTACATTTAGAGCAACCGCTGGCAGAAGCATTGAGGCCGACCTCCTAGCCCGCATGTATGCATCCAGCTTCTCCCAAATATCTATTGCTGCAACTTTATCTTGATGCCACTTATGTTTGCTAATCTGTAGGTAAATTACACGAGCTAAACAAAAAGAAAACAAAATTAATGGAAAAATAAATGAGCGTACATGATACAATAAGCTCTAATAGACTAAACTTTAACCCATCATCTGCAACAAGACAAATCCATCAGCAGCGTGTTATAAAAGCAGAGCTCGGAAGCTTAACAATACTCGAAACAGTAACAAAAAAGTCTAAATCTTATATCGAAACTATCTTCACATTCCACTACCTCGCCGATTTAGCAGACTCCACACTATCATCTTCAAAGAGAATGTAAAACCCTAGGACTGTAAATATCAACACCGTCTATTAGATATTGACATACCATCCACATGACATTACAATTGAAAAGAAAATCCGATAAATCTTGATCACCTTACCTCCTCAACAAAGCATTAAGTTTGAGAATTCAGCCCATGGTGTCTGTGGGGTCAGATGGACGCAGGAAAATTATATAGGAAAAGGAAAACTTACTTTTATTGAATATCTCTGCATGGTCCTTGATCTTCCTCTGGATAGTAATACACTCTAGCTTCTTGAGCATCGCCTTCACCTTGGCATCATGGGTATGGTAAAACACAGAAATTTGGATCAGACCTTTAACCAAAAAATAAACAAAGTGTGAAAGTTGAACAAGAGAAAAGAAGAAACCAAATAAACTTTAGGGTAATTGGATTTTATACCTTCGAACAATATAAAGTCGAGACAAGTATTCACATTTGTGACTACTAGCTGGGCGGAGGCAAGATCGCTGTCAAGGTAGTAGAACAATTTACCCAGACCATTGGCAACCCCTAGCACATGAGCTAAATGGATGTCTTCCTATAATTTTCCTTTCATATTCCGGTACAGAGTGAGCCAGAGAGACAAAACATTGTGGAATGTTGAACCTATTATAGCCTTGGAAGAGTTAGCACACGAACATGAGTCAGAACCTTAGTTGTAGTGGTATGAAACGAAATTAGAGAAAGAACATACATAAAGTATCCCTTGGCTGCTAAATTGCAGAGAGCATTACTTACTGCAAGGAGGAAAAAGCCCTAGTGGTGCAAGGGTTCAGTAGGCAGAGCATTTTCAGTTGAAGAAACGTAACAATGACTAGCCAAGCGTCACGGTTAGAATTGTTCAATTCACATCAATGGCTAATGATTACCTAATCGTCTAACAACAAAATTGAATGGAACATATTTTGACACGAAAGAAGTTTGAGGAGTTCATTTCAGAGGGAAATGCCTTAGGGCGTAATTATATGTTTTATAAAAAATGATTGGTAGGATTATAATTTTTCCTTTGATTTAAAATATGTTTATAAATGTATAAATAAAATTAATGTTTTGAAAAATTCTAAAATATTTGAATGGTGTAAATTTTACCATTTAAATTTTTGGTTTTACTGGGTTTCATAGGAAAATATGTCCGATGAAAGAAAAAAAAATAACAATACATAAAACAAAGGCACCTTGATTGATTGAGTAAATATAGTTTGGCCATTAATGTCAATTTGGATAATAATACGTGCCCTCAATTAATAATAATGCTTTAAAATAAAATTATATCTTATTCAATTTTTATGAATTTTTTAAACCATTTTACATATTTCTTATAAAAATGATGGAGTACTCTTACCATTTAATTTATACTCAATTTTTTAAAAGAGTTGGGCTGGTCAACAGAGTTGTAGAAACCGCCCTCCTTTAGGTTTGAAATTTATACACTGGTAGTACACGGTATCTTGGAAATTTTCTCATACAAGGCACGTCACACTTACGTAACTAGGTGAATGCGTGAATAGAATAGCACGAGAATTGTAAAAGGAAACACATGAGCCACATGTAGAGTTTAAGAAGACCATTGGAAAGTCCTTATTTCCACACTCGTCGTTCATGTCATTTTCTCAAAAGGTGATGGAGGAACTTTTAGCTTTGCTAGTCTGTCATTTTATAGTATGTTCTCTGGGCTGGATACTATCTGGCAACTACAAGTGGCAAGTCTCAATCCTCCTATTACTAAATCTCCAAATTCTTTAATAAATTTCCCATAATTCCTAATTGAACCTACTTCATAACTGGGTCGAATCTCTTAGCAACATGTGATTTCGCTGCTTAATTTCAATTTGCAGTCGCACAAACAAGAAAACAGTTGAGAGAAACTTCGGTGAATATGAATGCATGAAAAGTAATCTTCAGTTTGATTTTGACCGATAACATAACTTTTACAGGAGTTTATTGAACTTATGAGGTGAGGTGAGGATTAATAGTTTAAGACTGCTTTATTTCAGTGACAGTGAATGCATCGAACTGCATTTATGCAGTACAGACTATGTTAGCATTGTTATAGACATTTTTGGGCACTGCAATCCCAATCATAAAGGTCCATAGAATGAGGGCTCCTAAGTCCCTAAAAGTTTTTCTTCACTACCTAAATGAACAAGGTCAGCTGATTACATCATCTCCCAGTAGTTATCCACTAAAAACTGCTCAGAAATGGTCAAAACTGCATCATAGTGAATACCCAGTGCAGAGGGTGCAATGCATATCACCTTCCCAGTGTACAGGGTGCGATGCATACTCAATGGCCCCTCTATAGGGTGCGATGGGCGAGAATGGACAAATGTTAGAGATAGTTTGCGAGGTGGAAGATCATGGAATCTTCCAGAAGCTTCCCCTCTGACACTTGCCTCTCTGTTTTCGACTAGGGATGAGTAAGAGGTCATCAGTCTCCAAGTGGAATCAAGAACTATCAGAGAGAGGACACTAATCAAGATCCCAGAAGATGACTCACTCCCCTACAATCATCTATATATGGATCCCTCATCACAGAGATCCAGAGGCTAGAATCTTGTATCTTGTAGAGAAGTGTTGTTGGTTTTCTGGTGAAAATTCATAGTGTTGGGTGATCTAAGCTTTACTTGAGGTGAAGAAGGGCTATCTTGCTAGAGGATGATGCTACGTCAGAACAATTGGTTGTAATCCTCTTGTGTTTCTTGATATTAATAAAGCTATTCAAGTTTTCCTCCATATTCTTGTATGTTTGATTGTATATGCATTTGTATGGTTAATACATATCTGGTCCTGTGTTATTTATGAATATAGATCTCTGTTCTTCGATAGTAGTATGCTGCTTTGATTCCACAGGTGCTATTTGAAGCTCGGTAGACGAAGAAGAAGTGGTAAATATCTATCAAGAAGGAGAGGAATCAAGTAAGGAACAAAGCGCAAGACTAAGGTTGGTGTCCTTTGTTCCACTCTTGTCTATTTTCATAAAGGAAAACGAAAGTAGTCTTTACTTGTTTGTTTCTAAGATAGCTACCAGTCTTAGTGGGAATAACAGCTCCGAGTGGACACTATTCCCGGTAACAGGACCTATATTATCCCAACACAATTATACCCAACCAAATTTGTAGTCCCAACACATCTTCAAGCATGATACTTGTGTTTTCCCTCGAAATTTTGATAGGTGATCCCCAAGGTCCAAAAAATATCTAACTTAAAATAATATTCCATATAAGCCGATAAGTAAGGAAAGTCCACCAACCCTAAAGTAATAAATCTAGAGTTTAATGGTTATTTTATCTGTAGTAATTGTGCTAAGGTTTACGACCACCTCCCTCTTGCCAAATGCAACAATGACTTCGAATTTGAGGGAAAACCCCATTTTATATAACTATACATATCTTTCTGTTGGTCATTAAGGGCTCATCTAGATTAAAATTTATGAATTTTCAACACCATAAGAATCATTTTTTCGAGCCCTACAAAAAGGTATTCTCATTTTCTTTTAGCTTTGATATTTCATTAGGAAGGCATTTTTTCCACGAAGCATTAAATCCTCTTCCTTTCTTTTATAATTTCTACAATTTTTTCTCAATTACATGGAAACCACATCATCCTTTTACATTTAAACTTATGCATAGAATTTTGTCATGAATATACCAAATCGACTCATGTATTTAAGTCTACTTTAGACCTATACCCTTTGGTATTTACCATATAACAACATGTTGACAATGCTGAAAATTCGTCAACCAAAGGGGTCTCCCAATTAAAAGTACCAATCAAACTTCACAATGTTTGGTGTGGAAGCCCTTCTAGAAATAAATCATGGCTGCCAAATGTTCTTACAGATTTTTCTTGGCTATGATGGTTAGCACAAGAGAGTAATGTACATGTGCTTTTCGATGAACAAGTGAGTAGGCCTTTGTTATAGACATTTTTGGGCACTTCAACCCCAATCATAAATGTCCACAAACTGAGGGCTCGTAAGTCCCTAAAAAGTGTTGCTTCACTGCCTAAAGGAACAAGGTCATCTAATTACATCATCTCCCAGAAGTTGTCCACTAAAAACTGCTCATAAATGGTCAAAACTGGAGCATACTGAAAACTCAGTGTAGATGGTGCGATGCATATCACCTTCCTAGTGTATAGGGTGCAATGCATACTGAATGGCTCCTCTGTAGGGTGCGATGGTCGGGAATGGACAAATGGCAGGGACAAAATGCGAGGTGGAAGATCATGGAATCTTCCAGAAGCTTCCCCTCTGACACTTGCCTCTCTGTTTTCGATCAGGGATGAGTAAGAGATCACCATTCTCCAAGTGGAAGCAGGAACTATCAGAGAGAGGACACTAATCAAGACCCCAAAAGATGGCTCACCTCCCTACAATCATCTATATATGGATCCCTCATCACAGAGATCCAGAGGCTGGAATCTTGTATCTTGTAAGAAGTGTTGTTGGTTTTCTGGTGTATATTCATAGTGTTGGGTGATCTAAGCTTTACTTTAGGTGAAGGGCTTTATAGCTGGAGGATGATGCTGGGTCAGAACATATGGTTGTAATCTTCTTGCTACTTTTCATCTTAATAAAGCTATTCAAGTTTTCCTCCATATTCTTGTATGTTTACCTATATATGCATTTGTATGGTTAACACACATCTAGTCCTGTGTTATTTATGAATATAGATCTTTGTTCTTCGATAGTAGTATGTTGTTGTGATTCCACAGGTGCTCTTTGAAGTTGGGCAGACAAAGAAGAAGCAGCGAAGCTCTATCAGGAAAGAGAGGAATCAAACAAGGAAATCGAGCGCAATACTAAGGTTGGTCTCCTTGGTTCCACTCTTATCTATTTTCATAAAGGAAAACGAAAGTAGACTTTACTTGTTTGTTTCTAAGATAGCTACCGGTCTTAGTGGGAATAGCAGGATCCGAGTGGACACTATTCCTGGTAACACTATTGTTGATCTAATTCTTTTTCTTAAAGTTTTGGAAAATGATATAAACTGGAAAAGGATAACATAGGAAATATGTCTTTGTGCACGAAAAGATACAAATGATGACAAAGATGTACATTAAATACTCTGAGGAGTCTATTTCTATAATGTGAATTCATGGATTGATGGTGAATAGATGTAATAAAAGGAAAATGTGTGATTGAAAAATCAGAAGATAGCCAAGTAAGGTAACCAAGGAAATGTGGTATATAATTTTAAGGAAAACTTGAAGCTATGATAAAAGAGTGTTGGTAATCTACAAGAAGAAACGTTACCTATACATGTTGGCATGGAAAGCGAAACATGTCATCGGCCAATGATACCCTAGATAAGAATTGTTGGAACTATAATATAGCTTTTATTGGCACAAGTGAATTATGGTCAAATGATTTATTAGAATCAACATATTCTTACAAAACCAACATGTCAAGATAACCACACTAACATGATGTGCTGAGACTGTTGACAGGCATATAAAATGGAAGGGGAAGGACCCCATAACTAGAGCATATGTAACCCCAAACACAACCAATAATTTGTAGTATACAAAGGAATGCAAATACAATAAATGAGTTATCGGAAAACCATCGGTAAGGTGTATTGGAAAAATACAGTTGTAAGATTTGGTGATGTGTTTTTCTTATTATCTTTTTATGATCTCAAGTATTTTATATTATTCTAGGTTGTTCCCTAGAATTATGACAATCTAATGGGAAAAGAACATAAGGAAGGGTATTAAATAAAGGAAAACCATGGATTATAAAACCTATATTAAGACCTCTATATGAAAATATTGGTGGATAGTTAATATGGTCAGGACAACGTCAACTTGAACAAAGGAAAAAGATAATATATGCCGAGAAACTAGTAAGTTGAAGTAACTATCTTAAAATGTTGGTAATGTTTTTGTTGTGTAATATTTGATATCACGTAATTATGTTGGTGTCTAAAGAAGTGATGCTTGGTTGCAGGCCATCATGGGGACAAGGTAAGAAAAATATTCCTTGAACTTAAATAAACCAAAAATGAAGATAACAAATATGATTGCTATAATTAACTATCCCCATGTTGAGGCAAAACTATTATTTATTAACATTCCGCTAGAACTCACCTATTAATTATGTTAAAATCATTTGTGGGTGGATGAAGTGAATGGTATATTGTGATTCATCATATAAGACAAGAGTTATACTAGATTAACATGGTGAGTGTATGACAGTTAATATACATAGGAATGTAAAAAATAAAAATAAAAATAAAAAATTCCATGACTATACATGGAAGAAAAATTGTATGCAACTTTCATCAACCACTTGTAATGCAGGATGGAGATATTAAAAAAGGAATGCTACAAAGTGAATTCATGGTTTTTCGCTAAAACAAAATAACAAAAAAGCCTCGGTAGGCCTAGACAAAGTAGACATCAATATAGTTGCCTTAAAAAAGGCAGGAAATGGAAGTAACAGTAAATTTTACTGATGTGTGATTAATGGATATGTAACATGTGAATGCTAAAGTAAGAGCATAGTAATGCTACCAGATACGACAATACACTAACTGTGATTCTTAAAAAAAGAAATAATAAAAGGTTTTACAATATTATTAATATATAAGTAGTGCAAATGGAATTGGTATTTCTCGGGTTTAGAATTTACAGGGGGGCCACATGGTGGGGTCTTTGTCAATTGGAATAGACATTGGGTAAGTAAAAGCATTTATAATGATGAGTTTAAATTAATATTGCTAACTCTTATTGAGTACAAGTTATTGACCCTTGTTGGGTTGTGATGCATGTTAATGGCCCTTGCTAAGTATAAATATCAACTAATGGTGTTTGTAATGAAAATTAAAACAATAGATGTATGTTATTAAATAATGATTGATGGAAACTAATGGCCTAATGATTGTGGATGTAGGTTAAATTGGATGGAATAATCCTGATCAAACTTCTGCACATAGAAAAATTATACTACGGAAGCAAGTGTTACCCGGGTTAAGTGCAAAGGAAGCACTTCAGTTGGGAGAGGCTACCTAGGAAGATGAAGATAAATATTGTATGTGCGAGGCATATCCTAGCTTATTTTTATGGAATAGAAGTAAACACCGAGGGCGATGTTTCCCTCGAGGAGGGGAAGATGCAATACCCCTTAGTGAAAAATAAATATTTAAGTTACTTTTATTGCAAAGACTTGGTAAATAATGGGCTTTGTGGAAAGCGTAGTGGACAACTTTAATGTTTAAATTTTATTTTAATTTTATATAAACGTGGTTATGGAAATTGCTTTAATGTTTAAATTTTATTTTAATTTTATATAAACGTGGTTATGGAAATTGTTGGAATTCACAGGGAAAAGACACTAAATGAAAAAAAAAAATCACTCCCCTGACAATTAGAGGAAAGTTAGTCCCTTTCCCTATAGATAAATCATCTCAATTAGAAAAAAGAAGCCAAGAGGGTATGAGAGGAACTTGAGGCAACTAAGAATGGATAGAAATAAGATTAATCTCTTGAATATGAAATTGTTAAAGGAAGGAAAGATGCTACTAGTTAGGGTATTCGTGAGCTAGTTGGATTCAGTAGAATCCTTAAGTCAAACTTGTTGAGTTTATGAGTTCCTAGGTTGGACTTATATAGTCTTTATGTCTTTTGGACAAACATTGTTAGGTCATTGTAAATAAATTGTTCTAAAAGTGAAAAACTGGCTCAGGGGGAGAACTAGTGATTTTCGTCCTCATTGGTTGGGAGGAGTGGTCTTTCTTCCCTATGAATTCTCTAACAAATTCAACCCTAATATACAAGTATTTCAATATATTAATATTTCTTTTAGAACATAACTATTACTATGAATGGTAGAAATTTATGGAACTATTTTGAAAGTAATGATTGGATGAAGAGATTTCTAGAGGTTCTCTATAAATTTAACACAATGGAAATAAGTGCAAAATTTTTGATGGTAAAGCTTTAATTAAGGTTCATCTATGTGAAAAATAAATGTGAAGAAAGATTCCTCTTTATGCTAAAATATAAGTTTAAGATATTAATAATAGTGAACATATTGTAGAAATAGGTTAGATCCCACCATTAGACTAAAATGCCAAATAATCCCACCATTAGACTAAAATGCCAAACGAGGACCAGTCCTTATTTTTGTATATAACTATACCTAAATACTATTGAAGGGGTAATGGCAGGACCCAACATGAGGCTAGGTTCCATCTACCCTCCATAGTACTGGTAGTGATCCTTTTAAAAGGAGATGATGAAATTACAAGAAACGAAGAACTAATAGTAATTGTCACACCCTGAGCTATTTGATAACTCGGTAAAACATATGGGATAGATATATTACAACAAATGAAAAGTAATCTCTACAATAAGTAACCTTTACAGAAAAAGGTAATCCTATTTATGTTCCCATGTTAATTAATTACGACATAGAAAAATTACAGAGTAATAATATAAGTTACTTTTGGTGCAATTGAAATAAATAAGTAAATGCACCCAGAATATCAAACCCTCTCTCCACAACCCCTCTATATATATATATATATATATTCTAGAAAAGAAGCATTGAAATAATGCTCACTCGGAGCGAATATTTATGCATATAAATTGAATACGAGTAGAAAATATATAGAAAGTACAGAGTACCCTTGGTATAATTATAGACTGACCCATAATCATATTATGGGTAATAACTTTCACTGACTAAAAATTACATGTACAGGATACATAAGAGGCAATGAAGTAACTGTGCTCAGTGAACAAACCGAAATACATATAACACGATTATAGACACGGGAACAAGGACCCGCCTGAAAATATAAGCGACACCAAGTCTTTAATAAATCAATTTATGATTGCTTGGAAAGAAAAGTAATCCAACTAACCATGCTATTTAATATTTATACAAAATAACAACGACTCAAGACATAACTACGAACATAAAATTATATCTCTGCCGTATAACTTAAAGTAACAACCCTTGAAACGATTGTAACAATAATGAGTTTTTAATAGTAGTATTTTAGAAAATTATGTACAAACTCTCGGCACGAGGAGGTACAAATTTAAGTAAAATTCACAATCCTTTAATACAAGTACAAATACAAGTTCTAAAGAGTCTTTTTATTGTAATCACAAGGGAACGAAGCTACAGGCTAACCACAACTGAAATTGAAATCTGTAAAGCATACTCCAAAACTTTAACGAACCCAGGCTCAAAAAAATAATATATTATCATCCATATACACCCTCATATGGAGGAGAAGAGTAGAAAGCAAGTGAAACCTGGAAAGAGAAGAAGACCGAGTAAATCTTGATTGTAAACTTCAAAATTTCCAAACAACGTGATTCATAAAAACAATAGGTAGACCAAGTTAGAATCCTAACCTACAAGCAGTCAAAACATGTGAGAACAAATAAGACACTATATATATATATAAAAGAAAGGGAAAATAAAAAAATAAGATGAGCTTAGATTTTTTATATACCTAATGAAAATTAGTAGCAGGCTCGCTAACGCAATGTTGGAACCATGAGCATGGCATTTTAGTTTAACTATTAACTCTATACATAGGAACTCATAGTACAAAGAATAAATCTTGAAGCAAGCTTTCCTTGTTACCTAAGCGAATGGCCAATTGAGTTCTACATCCAACCCGGTGGTGAAGAAACACTTGGTAGAGTCAATATCTATAAATTGAAAGATAATAAAACTAGCATTTGCACCAGATGTTGCAAAGAAAACGTCGTAAGGCATAAAGTGCGGAAATCCATTATCCATGTAGTGTGTGCATTATTCAACAAGGTGGATCTCTCTAAATTTGTTGCAAGCATTTATGTTGTTGCATTGCTAATTTATTTAGAATCTACTACTACCTCCTCTTGTTGGAATATTAAATTTCTTATCACCCCATGATGACAATCCCTCTAATTATTGGCATCACAATTTTTTCCACTTTAGTGGCTTTACCTTCAACCTAAAGAAACATGAATTTGAGTCACTCAATTAAAAATAAATTGCTAAATTGCTATTTATCAGGTTTTGAGTAAAAACAATTAATAACTCATATTTACAACACTTTAAATATTTACAACCTTTTAAGTCTTGTATTTCTAACTCATATTTACAACACTTTAAATATTTACAACCTTTTAAGTCTTGTATTTCTAACTCATATTTAGAACCCTTTAAAAATGAAACTAACTATCTATATTTTTATTAATAATAAAAAGAATCTTCTTTATAAAACTCACACTCACATGCTACTCCTATCTATTTATCTTATATTTAATTCAACCTAAAGAAACATGAATTTGGGTCACTCAATTAAAAATAAATTGCTAAATTGCTATTTATCAGGTTTTGAGTAAAAACAATTAATAACTCATATTACAACCTTTTAAGTCTTTATTTATAACTCCATATTATAACCCTTTTAAAATGAAACTAACTATCTATATTTTATTAATAATAAAAAGAATCTTCTATATAAAACTGACACTCACATGCTTACTCCTATATATTTATCTTATATTTAATATTCAGTGTCCATCAATTGAATGACAAGATGAAAGCTCAACTTAATTGCACATTTCTGAACCCCTTTGTGGGAATTCATGTCCCGTTAATTTAATGGCAAATTGAAGTTTCAAATACAGTACACATTTTATACCAAATTCGGAGAGTTCATGAACAAACTTTCAAGGTTTTAAAGGATCTAGGTCATTTGTATTTTCTCTCATGTTCTGGGTTGTTTTTATTTTCTCTGATGTTGACTATACTAGCAATTGTCCCAAAATGTACAAACCTTAATATCCTTTTAATGATCAAGCCTTATGTGAAAACAATCATATTGATCCACTAGTGTACATTGATTTGTTACATTTGTCTTGGTCTATAATAGAGGTGTAACAAATATGCATTGGAATCCTAGAATTTTAAGCATATAACCCATTAAAATGTGACTTAAAAGTTTAATTGGTAATTATTTATTCAATAATTTGTACATTGTTAATTGCAATTTCCCTTGAAAACCAATGTTTATATCAAAATTTTAAAAATTAACGCTCACTTCTCCTGTAGTCTGGTGTTTCTTTATTTGATCGTGGTACTCAAGATTGCCTTTCTCCAAAGTATCAAATGTGAAGATGATATCCTATGTTTTTCCGCTTTCTCAGTAGGTTCATGTGATTATTATTATTTTTGGTGTTAATGTTTATGTTTTTTTTATGCTCATCCATTGTTTCTTATCTAAACATTGATGTTTGAAAATCCGTAAGTGGCTAGTGTGGAAATTGCAAGGTATGTTGAGAATTTGGTTATCTAGTAAGCTTAGAGTCATTCTTGAGTCATTATCTTTACCATCTTAGGAAGAAGAAGAAGAAGAAAAGCCTATTGAATTGAAAAGGAACCCTAAAAAGTATTAGGATCCATGGGTCATTTTTTTGCATCATGTAGCAAGATAACATGGCTAATTGATTATGCCACATGAAGAATTAGCCTTTGCCAATATTTAAGCTTATAACTAGGTGATTTTTTCTACTAATATTCTTATACCAATTTACCATGATAATTCTCTTTTAAATTAAAACGTTTTTTGCGGGCTATCGCGGGAGCCGAGCGTTTTCTCCCTGAAAATATACCTTCAAGGTTCCTTAGGTGGATAGCAGAGCTACTATACTTGACATTGGCAGTGTCCAGTAGTTTTTCTAGCCCAAACTCTGCTATGTATGGCTCCATGTCAAAGCCCAGAAGGATGTTGCTTGGCTTAATATTTGCATGAACAAAATTCCTTTCATGTACATAAGCCAGGCCTCTGGCTACTCCCTTTGCAATTTTAATTCTGGCCAACCATGGCAGATAAAAGGGAGAGTTTGATGACCATCCTGCAAAATTAGAGAAATATAGTGTTATTCAAAGGATCTGAAAAGGATAGGCCACTAAGAACCTTAGAAGCTAAACAAGATGATCAAGATTAGCATGCAACAAGCGGAGAATAACAATTCAAACCCTACATGATAATGGAATCCCTTTTGCAATGATTACAGAGAACTGGATTTGGTTATCCAGAATGTTGAAATTGAAAAGGAATCAATACTCTTTGATAAGCAAGGAAAGCATTATACTCGACCTCAGGGAACTCAGTTGGCAAAATAATCAATAACTAGTTATAACAAAATACAAAGAACTCAGTGAACAAAATGACAAATATCCAATTTAAATGAACCACAGAGAACATGGTGATAAAAAAGATAAATATCCATCTTAAAGATAAAAGAGAAATGAAATAAACTGCAACGTATCCTTGAAACAAAACAAAAGGGTTGATATATATTCTAAAGAAGAGAAAACAAGGATAGACTCTGCAGAATCCAGTAATATGGTATAATGAACCTATTCAATATATAACAGCAGAAACATTCCATAGAAACTTATATAAATACTGCAGCCAATTGTTCTCCAGCTAAGTAAGAAGATGTTATGCAGAATAAGATACAAATACAAGCACAGGATCACTTGTCTTATTTCATGGTCTTCCTAAGAAGGCTTATGAAGAAAGTTGTGTAGCATTCTCATGGTTTTGATAAATTATCATTTGTTGTTGAGATGAACATGTATATGTAAATATTCTAACCTAAAAAAGGATCAGTTTCTTCTTTGTATATGCAAACTATAGCTGAACCAATAAATCTAATTTTCAATATTGATTTGCATCAATTTCTTTTGGTCCAACCAGCAATTAAAATCCATCCCCTACCACTGCAACAATAATACACCATATATCACCTTCCCATTGAAACTGAGAATGAGCTGCAAGTAAACTGTGAGAATGCGGATGCCTCATAAGCATGGAGTTAAGTTTGATCCCTGAGTTTTTCTACAATCATCAACTGTAGAAATATTGAAATTTTTAAGAAGAGTCTGGAGATTTCATAAGCAGCTGAGTTGACAGAAGAGTTTGTTTGAGTCCCAATCATAGAGGTGTCTATATCAGTTATGTCAATGTCTAAGTAGAGCTATTGAATACGGAATGTGGGTGTAAGTCCTCATCTCTGTCCAACTTATGTCAAAGCAAGGATGCTACATAGGAAGAAAGAATTGGTTAATCGGTTGTGGATGATGGCATTTTTTATAGAAAATGCAATACCTCCTTCATTGATGGTCTCTTTTGAGGGGAAGCAGAAGCACAATTTGAGGCAATGCGAATCTACATTGTTGACAAAGAAAAATCAATAGAAGTCAAAAACAATTATGGATCCAAAATTGAATCTCAACACAGAGGTGTGCCTTACTGTCTAGCATGTATGAGTGGATATCACAATGAGACTTTTCAGGACATTAGATACCTAAGTGTCAGACAAGGGATGAACAAAGAGGAATCCCAGATAAAATGGAGACTTATGACTTATTTTAAGTTTGATACATTATAAGTGCTAAATGTTTTTTCTAACCCTAGGATCGCTTCTGATCCTAAAACAATTCCACAATGTTCTGATTTTTATTGAGAGCTAAGAAAGTGTTAAAACATGGGTACAAACTCATAACGTTAAAGAGGAGTATACTCTAAATATAAGATTTATCCCATGTGTCTATCTAGTCCTGTCAACAAATCTAAAATAATTGATCTTACCATTGGTTTAGGAGCCTATAATACAATTGGATGGATATGAACTCAATTACATCTTAGAAAACATGGGAAGACAATCATATGGGTGGAAATGATAAACTTACATAAAATTGAAAAAAGTGAATGCCTGGTCTAGTTGAAGCAACCTCTTCAACACTTGATGTAGCCCATGAAGAAAGTGTCTACAACAAATATGTCCAAGCCTCAATTTTTATGAACACAACAAACTATTTCAACATCCAAAATCATTATAATTTCTTAAATCCTTAACAGCTAGAAGGAAATTAAAACATTCAAAAGATCGATCCCACAAAGAGAAGACCGATGCCCAAACCATTATAGTTCCAATAGCTCTTGCAGTAGCATACTCTCCTGTAAAAGATGATGGATTCACTTTCAGAAAATATATGCATCAAAATAGGATGTTAACTGTAATACAATAATCTAATGCATACCTTTGGGATGAGCCATATTTTGCATGGCAGTTGGAGCAATCATAATAGGCATTGATATCTTGAATCCCAACACAGTGGTACTCAGATCCACCTTTGTTACATCAACCAATATACAGGGACGGAACCTCATACATACAACATCAACCAAAATCTTTGTAATAATGTCAATTCCCCTGATGCTTGTAATGAAAGAGGTGCCATAATGTTCAAAATTTTGGCCCAAGACAGGGTGACTAAAATTGAAAATTAGAGCTATTCAATGTTTATCTAATCTGATTGCAGTCATAAAGTTGGTGAAAAAATAGATATGGGAGCTGAAGGTACATCTTTTTCAAATGACTATGTATTCGCTGAAGGTACAGTAGCTAAATAGGGGAGATTGTGGAATCCATAAGAAACTCATAATATGCAAGCAATTGAAGGGCTATCTTTGTAAAAAAAATAAAAAACAACCATGCAGAAACAAATTGAACCATTTCACATCCTATTCACAAACTCAAACTAAACAATTTTTAGACCCATGCCTTCTGTTAGTGGATATCACAATGAGACTTTTCAGAACATTAGATACCTCAATGTCAGACAAGGGATGAACAAAGAGGAATCCCAGATAAAATGGAGACTTCTGACTTATTTTAAGTTTGATACATTATAGGTGCTAAATGCTTTTTCTAATCCTAGCGTCGCTTCTGATCCTAAAAGAATTCCACAATGTTCTGATTTTTATTGAGAGCTGAGAAAGTGTTAAAACATGGGTACAAACTCATAACGTTAAATAGGAGTATACTTTGAATATAAGATTTATCCCACGTGTCTACCTAGTCCTGTCAGCAAATCTCAAATAGAATGAATTTTCACTACCTATTTCTAATGTCAAACTCCCTCCGCCCAAGTCGAGGTGTGTCGACAGTCAGTGCAATTGCCTTAAAACCAGCCCTCTCCACTCTTCTAACAAGTTGTGCAACAACATTCCTATTCGTGTAAACCTGCTAGCAATGACATCTAAATTTTAACACCACTCATACATCCACATTTAGTAAACCCAACGCAATATAACTGATCTTACCATTGGTTTAGGAGCCTATAATACAATTGGATGGATATGAACTCAATTACATCTCAGAAAACATGGGAAGACAATCATATGGGTGGAAATGATAAACTTACATAAAGTTGAAAAAAGCGAATGCCTGGTCCAGTTGAAGCAAACTCTTCAACACTTGATGTAGCCCATGAAGAAAGCGTCTACGACAAATATGTCCAAGCCTCAATTTTTATCAACACAACAAACTATTTCAAAATCCAAAATCATTATAATTTCTTAAATCCTTAATAGCTAGAAGGAATGTGATTTCAATTCTTTTTTATTTGGGCTGTACTACATATTTTTTTTAAATGATATCTGTTCCTTTTTGTCAAATAGAGGATTTGCAATACTTTTCTTTGAAAAAGGAAAAAGGATACCGCTCAGGTTGTAGAACACCATCATTTTTTTATCAGTAACTATACATTGATGTATGACATAAAAAACTTTGACTCCTAAAGGTGAACAGAAAAAAATTTAGATGTTTGAAAGCAGTTGTTTTGCAAGCTTTATGTGCAATCTCTCACTTGAAAGGGATTGGCGTTAATGAGATAGACAATGAGCATGTTGAGATAGCAAACTTGTTGGTGAGACAAATATTTCTGTCAGATCTCCAGCTCATTGGTCGTTCATCATTTAGGGAACATCCAGCTAATTGGGAGTACATCAATTGGAGCATTGGGGGCTATTTGTGAATCATATATAGAGCTCCAACAAATGGCATTGGAGCTTTCATCTTGGGGCAGCCTTGGATGAATTATATATGAAGCTCCAAATATTGCCAATTATATCAACTATCCATCTAGCAACTAATGTTACTATTGTGCAAAGAAAATTGTTCATAAGTAATGTACCAAGAGATGAGACCGTGAGAAGGAGAATCAGATGTCTTCTTTATGGCTTCCTACATGGGCTAGCCATGGATATAATGAATCCTCTCCTCTCACTTCCTGGTATACGTCCTTGCCTCTTGTGTTATCTCCACTTGCATTCAATCCTCAAAATTTCCAGCAGAATGCATAAGTGATTAAATAAAGAAAGCATCATCAAGAAGCAAAGAGTGAAGGCAAAGGTGGATTATTTTGGCAATAGTAAAAGGGGCAATGCTTGTCTTTGAAATATTTTAAGGAAATTATAGATGAATTTTAAAATAAATATCAGCAGTATTTTCAATCTGTAAAATTAATGAATGAAACATCACCGGTTTTAGATGTTCTGTTTTTTCAATTAAGTGCAAGTATTCTTAAAGACAGCCATTTTAGTAGCTGGCTTCTAGCTATTTGAAGCTCAAATACTATAAATGCTATGTAACTAAAGATTTTCATCATGAAAACCCCAGTTTGAGAGGACCTTTTGAAATGCCTTAAGTGTTATCCTTTTTTGCAGTCAGATTGAAAGAGAATGTTCACCTCACTATTGTAATTTGCCTGTTGAGACAAAGTGGAAAGATGATCCTTCCTTCTACCAGTAATTGCGGTCAAGCCATACAGTGTGTGGAATACCTAATTGTTGTAAGCTAGTAGCTTAAATAATAAACATATTGAGGATAAAACAGCAATGTTTAAGAATTGATCAAATTAGCAAAAGCGAGATGCACATCAAGCATAGGATAATATGGGCAAAACAAACAAAATGAAGAAACTTTCTGTGAAATCTAAAATGCAAGCAACAACTAAAGTTTCCAGAGCTTAATGAAAATGGAAACAAGAATGACATGAAATATATATATAACTTTAAGCCAATAAAATAAACTTAACACTTGGATTTCAGCATTCTGAATCGATGCATGAAAACCCCAAGTGGTTTATTAGACACTGCTACATCACATATCGAAGAAAATTAGAAAATTTAAATTCAATATGACCATCGTAAAAATCACTCTAAGCATCCATGGCATATTTCACTCCGAACAAACATTTGTTTCGAGTCCATTACATTAAAATGTTTTCATAAATTTTACTATGTAACAGCAAATTTAAGCGAAAAATCAAATTATTACCTGCAGAATTACATTAATATCTGATATTATGGCCTTGACAAGGCCTAAATTTAAGATCCCCCAACCTGCAGAATAACATTAATATCTGAAATTCTGGCCTTACTTGACAAGGCCTAAATTCAAGATCCCCCAGGAGGTGTGAGGCCACGATTTCTCCTTGGCCTTCATCAGTAACACCCTTGTACAAGAAATCCACCCGTCCCATGACATCCTCTTGTCCCAAGTTGTACCCCACTCTAACATTAGCCTCAGCCCTGTCTCTGCTTCCTTATCTGCTTCATCATATCTCCCCTGGGAATTGTATATCTGAGTAAGAATAACACGGGGCTCTCCTATGAAAGGATTAAGCTCACAGGATTTTGCAAGAAGGGTCTCCGCCTTCTCATGGGTCTTCTCCCCAGGGGGCATACAAACAGATTCCCAATAGAAATCTCTGGCAGTCACCTGATCTGATGGAAATAGAACAGCTCTACAGTGATCAAACACGGGGGATCACAAGCTCTATTTCTTCAAAACCTCTCTTCTTCTAATCTTCTTCGTTCTTCTGGTTCCTTTCTTCCCTCTGGAGCAGTTTCTCCTCCCTCACAATTATAGTATAGAGAGCTCCCATTCGAGAAATGGAATTCATCCAAAGCACAAGCTTACCATCTTTCAAATTATAAAAAATTGCACGGAACGGTATACTAACATTGGATAGGAAGCAAGAGATGTGAGAACGAGAAGAATTCATAGAACTGGCCAAGTTTAGAGGGAGGACACATTCCTGTCATATCCCCTTTATCTATGGCCTCTTTGGTAGCAGCCACAGCTGCCATGGCCTCAGATTTCCCCTCTTTCGAGGATTTGTTTCTTCCTTCACCCTTAGAAGAATGTTGGTTTGAGTTTTCCTCTCCATCAGTTTCTTTTTCACTAGCCTCAACCTTACCTTCAACTTTTTGAAAGATCTCTGGTTTATTGTCTTTTCCATCCTTGTTTGCTTCTTTTCTTTCTTTATTGCTAGGTAAGATTTCTTTAGAGAAACATCGTTGTTTTGTTCAGCCACATTCTCTGTCATTGAGTGAGCTGATTCTTTTCCACCTCCCTGCCCAGACCAAGGTTCCCCTTGCTTTCCTAAAGAACCAAAGCATGTTGTAAAGGCAACAATGTCCAGTAATCTTCTAATGTGTGCAACTGCATGCTCTTCAGTGTAGTCCTCTGCAAAGGAAAAATAAATGAAAATCATATATAGAGTATTATGCAAACTTTGAGTATAAAATGCATATTCTTCTTTGCATATATATTTGAATCACGTATGCAAGTATAAATTCAGTTTAGATCACTTCAAGAAACAAGAGAACAATTTTCTAATATTATGATTTAACATTATTTCTGACCCCTTTTTAAGATTAAAACATTTATATTTTAAAGAAAGGCAAGACAAAATTTCTAGCTATCTCCCCTGACTTGTTCAGATGGGGGAGCAGAGTTATTGGTTACCTTCTACAATAGTAAGAGCACAGGGCTTCAAGGTTGCAACATCTGATGAATCCCTCAACCTGTTGCCACGAACCTGGTATAATTCAAGTTTTTACCAAGTCATGGATACTTCAAGAAAACTAAGATGGCTAACGTTGCCATGGTCACACTTAAGCTTTACAAACTAATAATAGAACCAGTTTCACTGTACATGGCTATTTCTATCTTGACACGAACACCTGTGTTGTTAATGCAGGTAGGGTCATACCACATGATATCCTGAACAGAACTAATCAATTGCAATCCACCAACCTGTCAAACAATCCCATTATTTAATGAGCTTCTGAACTACTGATTTTCTTACCTCATGGGATAAAGAATAGTTGGTCAGATGGCATGTCTCCACATTCACAGCTAATAATCGGCATAAATCAAGAATACGGTCTGTGGAAATTCCTTGTTTCCATAAAACAAACATATATTAAAATCTACTGTCGAACCAAACATAACTATCCATAGGTCTGGATGCTGCAAGATTGGATTATATTCATCATAATTCTTAAAGCTAGATCGAACATCTATGACAAGACTTATGTTACCACCTACCATCATAAGCACTGGATAATACTTTTTATGAGATAGCGTACCTTTAAAATAACTTGAGAATCATCTGGAGTGTTCAACTGTGACGTCTAGCACAGTAGGCAGGATTGCAAGCAACAAACGATACCATATAGTCATTTGTTGCCACCCTAACAATTTCTTATTTTTAAAAGCAAACGGAGACCTCATATTTGTATTGATATAAAAGTACTAAGATCAGATGAACTTGTGAATAGCCAAGAAGCTGCCCACAGCTGGTCTTTTCCTTTTCAACCAATTAATCACATCGAGATCAGAGAGAACAACCACCGAAACATAATGACAGGGCATCGGAGAGTAACCACAACAGTATAAGAACATCTAATATTACCATATAAAAGACATTTCACAAGGACACTTTATGAAGATGAGTAAAGAGAGATTATGAATCAAAGGGTTTTGACTTGGACAAGGAGCAGGCAATTTTGGTGAAAATTGAGCCTTTGGAAGCTGAAAAAAGTTTGTGAATTAAAAAGCTTTGACTCAGACAAGAATCAGGCAATTTTGGTGAAAAGTGAGCTTTTGGAAGCCGACTTACAGATGGTAGCTATAAATCCCTTGCCAGGGGTGGGCTGAGTTAAAAGAAAAAGAAAAAAACAACAACAAGATTGAGAATTTCTTTGTAAAGTGGATATTTTGGAATACCTAAAAGAGTATCTATTTGTATTTACTTCATACCCTTGAAGAATGTGATTTCCATTCTTTTTTATTTAGGTTGTACTACATATTTTTTTTAAATGATATCTATTCCTTTTTGTCAAATAGAGGATTTGCAATACTTTTCCTTGAAAAAGGAAAAAGGAAACCACTCAGGTTGTAGAACACCATCATTGTTTTATCAGTAACTGTACATTGATGTATGACATAAAAAAATTTGACTCCTAAAGATGAACAGACAAAATTTTAGATGTTTGAAAGCAGTGGTTTTGCAAGCTTTATGTGAAATCCCTCACTTGAAAGGGATTGGTGTTAATGAGATAGACAATGAGCATGTTGAGATAGCAAACTTGTTGGTGAGACGGATATTTCTGTCAGATCTCCAGCTCATTGGTCGTTCATCATTTAGGGAACATCCAGCTAATTGGGAGTACATCAATTGGAGCATTGGGGGCTGTTTGTGAATCATATATAGAGCTCCAACAAATGGCATTGGAGATTTCATCTTGGGGTAGCCTTGGTGAATTATATATGAAGCTCCAAATATTGCCAATTATATCAACTATCCATCTAGCAGCTAATGTTACTATTGTGTGAAGAAAATTGTTCGTTTGTTCGTAAGTAATGTACCAAGAGATGAGACCGTCAGAAGGAGAATCGGGTGTCTTCTTTATGGCTTCCTACATGGGCTAGCCATGGATATAATGAATCCTCTCCTCTCACTTCCTGGTATACGTCCTTGCCTCTTGTGTTATCTCCACTTGCATTCAATCCTCAAAATTTCCAGCAGAATGCATAAGTGATTAAATAAAGAAAGCATCCTCAAGAAGCAAAGAGTGAAGGCAAAGGTGGATTATTTTGGCAATAGTAAAAGGGGCAATGCCTGTCTTTGAAATATTTTAAGGAAATTATAGAAGAATTTTAAAATAAAAATCAGCAGTATTTTCAATCTGTAAAATTAATGAATGAAACATCACTGGTTTTAGATGTTCTGTTTTTTCAATTAAGTGCAAGTATTCTTAAAGACAGCCATTTTAGTAGCTGGCTTCTAGCTGTTTGAAGCTAAAATACTATAAATGCTATGTAACTAAAGATTTTCATCATGAAAACCCCAGTTTGAGAGGACCTTTTAAAATGCCTTAAGTGTTATCCTTTTTTGCAGTCAGATTGAAAGAGAATGTTCACCTCACTATTGTAATTTCCCTGTTGAGACAAAGTGGAAAGATGATCCTTCCTTCTACCAGTAATTACGGTCAAGCCACCCAGTGTGTGGAATACCTAATTGTTTTAAGCTAGTAGCTTAAATAATAAACATATTGAGGATAAAACATCAATGTTTAAAAATTGATCTAATTAGCAAAAGTGAGATGCACATCAAGCATAGGATAATATGTGCAAAACAAACAAAATGCAGAAACTTTCTGTGAAATCTAAAATGCAAGCAACAACTAAAGTTTCCAGAGCTTAATGAAAATGGAAACAAGAATGACATGAAATATATATATAACTTTAAGCCAATAAAATAAACTTAACACTTGGATTTCAGCATTCTGAATCGATGCATGAAAACCCCAAGTGGTTTATCAGACACTACTACATCACATATCGAAGAAAATTAGAAAATTTAAATTCAATATGACCATCATAAAAATCACTCTAAGCATCCATGGCATATTTCACTCTGAACAAACATTTGTTTAGAGTCCATTACATTAAAATGTTTTCATAAATTTTACTATGTAACAGCAAATTTAAGCGAAAAATCCTGCAGAATTACATTAATATCTGATATTCTGGCCTTGACAAGGCCTAAATTTAAGATCCCCCAACCTACAGAATAACACTAATATCTGAAATTCTGGCCTTACTTGACAAGGCCTAAATTCAAGATCCCCCAGGAGGTGTGAGGCCATGATTTCTCCTTGGCCTTCATCAGTAACACCCTTGTCCAAGCAATCCAACCGTCCCATGACATCCTCTTGTCCCAAGTTGTACCCCACTCTAACATTAGCCTCAGCCCTGTCTCTGCTTCCTTATCTGCTTCATCATATCTCCCCTGGGAATTGTATATTTGAGTAAGAATAACACAGGGCTCTCCTATGAAAGGATTAAGCTCACAGGCTTTTGCAAGAAGGGTCTCCGCCTTCTCATGGGTCTTCTCCCCAGGGGGCATACAAACAACTTCCCAATAGAAATCTCTGGCAGTCACCTGATCTGATGGAAATAGAACAGCTCTATAGTGATCAAACACGGGGGGTCACAAGCTCTATTTCTTCAAAACCTCTCTTCTTGTTCTCTTCTTCGTTCTTCTAATTCCTTTCTTCCCTCTGGAGCAGTTTCTCCTCCCTCACAATTATAGTATAGAGAGCTCCCATTCGAGAAATGGAATTCATCCAAAGCCCAGGCTTACCATCTTTCAAATTATAAAAAATTGCACGGAACGGTATACTAACATTGGATAGGAGGCAAGAGATGTGAGAACGAGAAGAATTCATAGAACTGGCCAAGTTTAGAGGGAGGACACATTCCTGTCATATCCCCTTTATCTATGGCCTCTTTGGTAGCATCCATAGCTGCCATGGCCTCAGATTTCCCCTCTTTCGAGGATTTGTTTCTTCCTTCACCCTTAGAAGAATGTTGGTTTGGGTTCTCCTCTCCATCATTTTCTTTTTCACTAGCCTCAACCTTACCTTCAACTTTTTGAAAGGTCTCTGGTTTATTGTCTTTTCCATCCTTGTTTGCTTCTTTTCTTTCTTTATTGCTAGGTAAGATTTCTTTAGAGCAACATCGTTGTTTTGTTCAGCCACATTCTCTGTCATTGAGTGAGCTGATTCTTTTCCACCTCCCTGCCTAGACCAAGGTTCCCCTTGCTTTCCTGAAGAACCAAAGCATGTTGTAAAGGCAACAATGTCCAGTAATCTTCTAATGTGTGCAACTGCATGCTCTTCAGTGTAGTCCTTTGCAAAGGAAAAATAAATGAAAATCATATATAGAGTATTATGCAAACTTTGAGTATAAAATGCATATTCTTCTTTGCATATATATTTGAAGCACGTATGCAAGTAGAAATTTAGTTTAGATCACTTCAAGAAACAAGAGAACAATTTTCTAATATTATGATTTAACATTATTTCTGACCCCTTTTTAAGATAAAAACATTTATATTTTAAAGAAAGGCAAGGAAAAATTTCTAGCTATCTCCCCTGACTTGTTCAGATGGGGGAGCTGAGTTATTGGTTACCTTCTACAATAGTAAGAGCACAAGGCTTCAAGGTTGCAACATCTGATGAATCCCTCAACCTGTTGCCACGAACCTGGTATAATTCAAGTTTTTACCAAGTCATGGATACTTCAAGAAAACTAAGATGGCTAATGTTGCCATGGTCACACTTAAGCTTTACAAACTAATAATATAACTAGTTTCACTGTACATGGCTATTTCTATCTTGACACGAACACCTGTGTTGTTAATGCAAGTAGGGTTATACAACATGATATCCTGAACAGAACCAATCAATTGCAATCCACCAACCTGTCAAACAATCCCATTATTTAATGAGCTTCTGAACTACTGATTTTCTTACCTCATGGGATAAAGAATAGTTGGTCAGATGGCATGTCTCCACATTCACAGCTAATAATCAGCATAAATCAAGAATACGGTCTATGGAAATTCCCTGTTTCCATAAAACAAACATATATTAAAATCTACTGTCGAACCAAACATAACTATCCATAGGTCTGGATGCTGCAAGATTGGATTATATTCATCATAATTCTTAAAGCTAGATCGAACATCTATGACAAGACTTATGTTACCACCTACCGTCATAAGCACTGGATAATATTTTTTATGAGATAGCGTACCTTTAAAATAACTTGAGAATCATCTGGAGTGTTCAACTGTGACGTCTAGCACAGTAGACAGGACTGCAAGCAACAAACGATACCATATAGTCATTGGTTGCCACCCTAACAATTTCTTATTTTTAAAAGCAAACGGAGACCTCATATTTGTATTGATATAAAAGTACTAAGATCAGATGAACTTGTGAATAGCCAAGAAGTTGCCCACAGCTAGTCTTTTCCTTTTCAACCAATTAATCACATCGAGATCAGAGAGAACAACCACCGAAACATAATGACAGGGCATCGGAGAGTAACCACAACAGTATAAGAACATCTAATATTACCATATAAAAGACATTTCACAAGGACACTTTATGAAGATGAGTAAAAAGAGATTATGAATCAAAGGGTTTTGACTCGGACAAGGAGTAAGCAATTTTGGTGAAAATTGAGCCTTTGGAAGCTGAAAAAAGTTTGTGAATTAAAAAGCTTTGACTTAGACAAGAATCAGGCAATTTTGGTGAAAAGTGAGCTTTTGGAAGTCGACTTACAGATGGTAGCTATAAATCCCTTGCCAGGGGTGGGCTGAGTTAAAAGAAAAAGAAAAAAACAACAGCACGATTAAGAATTTCTTTGTATAGTGGATATTTTGGAATACCTAAAAGAGTATCTATTTGTATTTACTTCATACCCTTGAAGAATGTGATTTCCATTCTTTTTTATTTAGGTTGTACTACATATTTTTTTTAAATGATATCTATTCTTTTTTGTCAAATAGAGGATTTGCAATAATTTTCCTTGAAAAAGGAAAAAGGAAACCACTCAGGTTGTAGAACACCATCATTTTTTTATCAGTAACTGTACATTGATGTATGACATAAAAAAATTTGACTCCTAAAGATGAACAGACAAAATTTTAGATGTTTGAAAGCAGTTGTTTTGCAAGCTTTATGTGCAATCTCTCACTTGAAAGGGATTGGTGTTAATGAGATAGACAATGAGCATGTTGAGATAGCAAACTTGTTGGTGAGATGGATATTTCTGTCAGATCTCCAGCTCATTGGTCGTTCATCATTTAGGGAACATCCAGCTAATTGGGAGTACATCAATTGGAGCATTGGGGGCTGTTTGTGAATCATATATAGAGCTCCAACAAATGGCATTGGAGCTTTCATCTTGGGGCAGCCTTGGTGAATTATATATGAAGCTCCAAATATTGCCAATTATATCAACTATCCATCTAGCAGCTAATGTTACTATTGTGCGAAGAAAATTGTTCGTTTGTTCGTAAGTAGTGTACCAAAGATGAGACCGTGAGAAGGAGAATCGGGTGTCTTCTTTATGGCTTCCTACATGGGCTAGCCATGGATATAATGAATCCTCTCCTCTCACTTCCTTGTATACGTCCTTGCCTCTTGTGTTATCTCCACTTGCATTCAATCCTCAAAATTTCCAGCAGAATGCATAAGTGATTAAATAAAGAAAGCATCCTCAAGAAGCAAAGAGTGAAGGAAAAGGTGGATTATTTTGGCAATAGTAAAAGGGGCAATGCCTGTCTTTGAAATATTTTAAGGAAATTATAGATGAATTTTAAAATAAAAATCAGCAGTATTTTCAATCTGTAAAATTAATGAATGAAACATCATTGGTGTTAGATGTTCTGTTTTTTCAATTAAGTGCAAGTATTCTTAAAGACAGTCGTTTTAGTAGCTGGCTTCTAGCTGTTTGAAGCTCAAATACTATAAATTCTATGTAACTAAAGATTTTCATCATGAAAACCCCAGTTTGAGAGGACCTTTTAAAATGCCTTAAGTGTTATCCTTTTTTGCAGTCAGATTGAAAGAGAATGTTCACCTCACTATTGTAATTTTCCTATTGAGACAAAGTGGAAAGATGATCCTTCCTTCTACCAATAATTACGGTCAAGCCACCCAGTGTGTGGAATACCTAATTGTTTTAAGCTAGTAGCTTAAATAATAAACATATTGAGGATAAAACAGCAATGTTTAAAAATTGATCAAATTAGCAAAAGTGAGATGCACATCAAGCATAGGATAATATGTGAAAAACAAACAAAATGCAGAAACTTTCTGTGAAATCTAAAATGCAAGCAACAACTAAAGTTTCCAGAGCTTAATGAAAATGGAAACAAGAATGACATGAAATATATATAACTTTAAGCCAATAAAATAAACTTAACACTTGGATTTCAGCATTCTGAATCGATGCATGAAAACCCCAAGTGGTTTATCAGACACTGCTACATCACATATCGAAGAAAATTAGAAAATTTAAATTCAATATGACCATCATAAAAATCACTCTAAGCATCAATGTCATATTTCACTCCGAACAAACATTTGTTTCGAGTCCATTACATTAAAATGTTTTCATAAATTTTACTATGTAACAGCAAATTTAAGTGAAAAATCCTGCAGAATTACATTAATATCTGATATTCTGGCCTTGACAAAGCCTAAATTTAAGATCCCCCAACCTACAGAATAACATTAATATCTGAAATTCTGGCCTTACTTGACAAGGCCTAAATTCAAGATCCCCCAGGAGGTGTGAGGGCACGATTTCTCCTTGGCCTTCATCAGTAACACCCTTGTCCAAGCAATCCAACCATCCCATGACATCCTCTTGTCCCAAGTTGTACCCCACTCTAACATTAGCCTCAGCCCTGTCTCTGCTTCCTTATCTGCTTCATCATATCTCCCCTGGGAATTGTATATCTGAGTAAGAACAACACGGGGCTCTCCTATGAAAGGATTAAGCTCACAGGCTTTTGCAAGAAGGGTCTCCGCCTTCTCATGGGTCTTCTCCCCAGGGGGCATACAAACAGCTTCCCAATAGAAATCTCTGGCAGTCACCTGATCTGATGGAAATATAACAGCTCTGTAGTGATCAGACACGGGGGATCACAAGCTCTATTTCTTCAAAACCCCTCTTCTTCTTCTCTTCTTCGTTCTTCTCATTCCCTTATTCCCTCTGGTGCAGTTTCTCCTCCCTCACAATTACAGTATAGAGAGCTCCCATTCGAGAAATGGAATTCATCCAAAGCCCAGGCTTACCATCCCCAGGCCAGAGAGCAGTCCATGTATTCCCCTTATACGCCGTAATTCCATTGTTGTTATCAAACAGAATGTCCTGAAAACTGAATAGCTGATCAATAAAATCTGCCAATGTCATGAAGAGGAATATGGCAACCAATCTTCTGGGCACCTGAACAACCTCCCCACTTTTGATATGCTTCACTCTCACACCTTCAGCTGGCAATACCTTCTGTATTTTTCTTCTCATTCGGGCAGGACAAAGCCTTCCAGCTTCTCCCTGAATTGGATTTTGAGAATCTCATACTTCTCATTGATTCCATCAAGCCATTTCCCATTTTTGTCCTCAATTTCCAATTTTTGGAGCTCCAAGTCTTCTGCCTCGGCTTCTTTCATGGATTTATCTGATTCTTTGAGGGCAGAGACTAATTCTTCTTCAGTAAAATGAAAGAGGAGATCATCATGGATGAGGGGCCGCTGACAGTCCAAGGCATTTAGTGGTGATAATCCAAGCCCTTTTTAGGTTGCGCGAGACCTCCTGGAATCATCTCATGGGTCCTGTAGCAGACTGGGTATGTTATGAGGGTCAGAATATCATTTGCTACCTTATGATTGATATGAAGGGTTTCTTGAAGTCGATTTCCACAGATCCAGGGCATATAGTATCGCCAAGCCAGGGCAAGTGCAAGGTCTCCACACGGAGAAGCACCTGGAAGTAGCGTCCACCAAAAAGCACCTGGAAGTACAAGCGTTGATCCACTTGGTCGCATAGTATACTCGCTAATCAATTGGATGGGTAAGATTATTTTCATCGTCTAACACTTAAATCAAAGGCTCAGAAATGTACAGGTAATCTAAGAGGAAAGTTGATTTCAAAGGGAAACGCCTTACGGCGTAACTAGGATATGAGAACCAAGGGAGTACCTTTCCACATTATAAAACCTGTAAACAAGATTAACCAATGAAACCATGGAATTACCTGAGCATGCTAGCATAGTATAGTAAAGGGAGATGAGGAAAACCCTAATTCCTTTAGGGTTAGTTGCAGATCGCATAACCTAAAAAATACAGCTGCAAAATGACAAAGTTGACGATGAGGTAGAGGGAGGGGAAGTTACCCTTAACTGCCCTACTAAAATCAAGAGTGTCACATCAAGTCCTAAGGGAATCCATGGTGAGCTTAAGGACAAGTGTCCCATACAACTAGGGCTATACTCAATTAAGTGAATGCCACTGGGAAATTCGAGAGAATTCCATTATAATATCAATAATATTTCTCAACCAAACTCACCAATGAATAAAACCAAGATTTTATTCATGATTACTGAGCAAAAAACCAACCATAAATTTATAGATAGAATCCTTTATGTAATGTCAACCCAAGACGTATGCCATAGATTATGGATGGTAAGATTATGGTATCACGGAGATAACAATGATTACAAGATGTATGTGCATAAATATAAAAATGTGAAGTATACCTTAATAGTTATATAATATATAACAAGCATGGCTGCAGCGCAGCTAGTCCCTGCCAATGCAAATTGCAGAACAGTTTCAGTGGACAACGCTAGTTCCAGATTCTGAGCTTCGTAGCACCAATGCAAATTGCAGAACAGTTTTAGCGGACAATGCAAGCGTCAATTCTCTGAGCCAGTTCCCGATTCTGAGCTTCGTAAGCGAGCTCCTGCGTCTGCGTTGTTTTTCCATCGACACCAGAAATCTGAGACTGCTCTGCGTTGCCAGGAAATAAAACAGATGAAGTCATAGACTTGCAGATAGGGTAGAGGGCAGGGCAATTGGATATGCCAACCAGTTTGCTGCGTTAAGTCCCCTATCAAGGGGCTAGAGCTATGTAAAACTGCCTGTGGCTTCTCTAAATCTAGACACAGCAAGCTAGAAGCGGAGTGAAATAAACAATTGCTAGTTGGAGATTCGAGAATTGTTCATTTGTGTTAATTGCATAAAAATTTCACAGCATTGTTTCCATCTACTTTTTTTCGTACAGCTTTCAAGTGGTTCTTCGTGTTCATTGCATAAAAGTTGCACAGCTTTATTACTTCGTGTAAAAGGATTGCCTAGCGAAGTATGTGTTTACTATAGAAGGATTGTCAAGTCAACAACGTATTTCATATACTCATAAGTCAAACTCGGGGGCTGGGAAGGCACAAAATTGAGTCATGACACTTCATGGCTTTTATGCTCACGAGCATACATCTTATATCCAGTAATAAGCTCTCACTAATAAACAAAGGTAGGCGTTGTGTACGGAGATTACAATTTTTTCTGGAGAGTTTGAATGGTTTTTAATGGTGGAAAGAGATTTAGAATAGCCAAAATTGAATGACCCAGACATCTCAAAGTCGCTACCCATCAATTATTTCAAGGCAGTGGGGGGTGCCAACCAGTTTTGAATATTTAATCTTTGTATGGTCCGGGACGTATATTGTTGGATTTAAAATAAATTTAGCTTCAACGACGTACATTTTAATATTATGTACTACTAAGCATTAGCCACTGGGCATGTGAAGCATGCATTTCATTATAAGACCTTATGTTAAAATATTCTACCAATTTACAATTTAAATAAATTAATCTGTCATAAAGCAGCTATAAACTTTTGGCAAAAAGTTTATTGTCCAACGTCATAAAGACTCTATACAATTTAGGTAAAAATATATTGAAGAAAGTAAGTATGCATGAGCGAAACGTGTCTTCTGGATGAAGTCTAGTTTGGTTCACAAATGTCAGAGCATCAAAAAGTCCCCAATAGTCTTTCTGTTTGACGCCAAACTTGCCCTGTGGAGGTAATAACCAGATACCAATCCTTTTTCCTGCCTTTTCTGAATCAATAGGTTTCGATGCAAGACCCTGAACAGCAATTGGACGAATCCAAGACACAATTGAAGCAGGACATCCGTAATAAACAAAAGAAAATGTCTCCTGTTGCATTTTGAAGTGCCTTCTGCTACGGGAAATTGCAAGGCTCTCAGGATTTCATTTCCCCGCGCCGTTCACCAGGTAAGTTTGAGATTGATCTGAACCAGCCTTCCAATGGTAGCGATTGATATTTTGTGTTTCTTTTGTTTCTGTGAAAGGAGAATCGGTTAAGCCCTGTGTTTTGTTGATATAATGTCTCCACAAGCTCTGGTCATAGCTATGAAGATTGCATTGGTCTATCTATTACAATGCAGCCTCAATTCCCAGATAACTGTGATGGGGTTAGGTGGTTTTCATCAAAGCGATTTTGAAAATTGGGTACAGAGGACAGGTTCAAGACAGAGACGCAGATCTGATGGCAGAATGTGCCAGTTGGATTCGAAGATACCTGTGTCCCATTACATGGTGGTTGATAGTTCGGGCCATGGGAACTTTCAGACAGTACATAGGGGAGGGACCATTTCTTCGTCTCCTGTCACAATTGGGTGAGTTCGTCGATGCATTTTACTCTAAATTTAACTTTTACCTTCAACAAAAAAACGAACATTTGATCGTTACACTTTCGATAAATTTGCAGGCCTTGAGTACTGCCAAAGGCAACAAGCAGCTGCAAAACAATGTCATCAAGGTCATCTGCAACACCGATAAATCTAGGGGTTTTAATGTTCTCAGAGACGTGTCCATGCCACAAATAATGATAAAGTCCTGCAAGGTGTCTCCAGACGCGCGGCCATACCAAAACCTGGGCGGTCCAGCGTCCTCGGAAATCAATGAAGGAGTTTACAGGTATGTATATATATACTTATCTTACCAGAGAAGCTAAATGAAATTGAGGTATATGTGATGTTATATGTATAACAACTCAGAAAATGTAAAAGGTTTATATAACAAACATTTTAATAATTTATATAGATAGTCATGTTAAGAGTATTTCATATCTTCAAAAGTTGAGCAGTAGAGATAGTGCCAAGGTAAATGGCAAAAAATTCGTTGAACAAATCTTATTGTAACTTGTGGAGTAGCAGAGACAGTCTTTTAGTCACCTGGTTTATCGCAAGTAATGTCTGCAACAAAATTTTAGAGAAAAGACTGCATTATATAATGATTTCAATGCCAGTCATATAGCCAAAAATTGACTTTATCTATATCGATTAGATTCTGAAATGTTATAGAAATCCAAAATAAAGCCAATTAAATTAACAAATAGCGAAGAAATTTAGTCACCTGGTTTATCGCAAGTAATGTCTGCAACAAAATTTTAGAGAAAATCTATATCGATTAGATTCTGAAATGCTATAGAAATCCAAAATAAAGCCAATTAAATTAACAAATAGCGAAGAAAAATATATAAAAAGAACCTTACTGGATTGTTAGCTGCGATTCCCCGTCTATGAGATTGAATTCCCGTAGAATTTTTGGTCTCAAAGTAGTGAGCAGGAAGATATGTTGGTACTGCTGACGTTCCAATGCAGACATACTCATTTTGTTTGGCCTGAAACAGATGTAAGGTAATATATTGATGCAACTGAGATTGGAAATTTTACTCATTTTAAAGAACGCTTGGCAGATTGATATTATCATAAAATCTTACCGCAAAAGTTGAGAATATTACTTGATGTCAACGTTGCATTTGTGCAGGAGTTGAAGATCAGGATGTAGACATGGCTGTAGGAGTTTTCATCGACTGGAGAACGCCGTCTGACTACCTAGAGAACGTCGTCTGAAGCTCGATATTATGACTACCGCAGGTAATTAGTATAAAGTATAAATCATTGCAAGTTTAAAAAAAATGGAGAAATATGTGCATTCACAACAGCATACTTACATATCATCTGGATTAAGAGACATCTTCATACATATATCACTGTGCGTGACAGGCGTGCCATAGACAATTGATAATTGAAAGCAAGGAGGATATGAATTCCTTTCACTGAAAGAAAGCGAGGCAGCGCAGAAAGGAGAACCGGAAGCAACAATTCGATTAATATCACTGTGCGTGACAGGCGTGCCATAGACAATTGATAATCGAAAGCAAGGAGGATATGAATTAGCATAACACGTTGCAGATGAAGCATAATGGCGATGGACGAAGGGGACGAAGGGGCGTTGCAGATGAAGCAAAGGGTGAAGGCGTTTTAAGGGAGGCAAGTAAAGTCTTGCTTCCATGCAAATTGACACGGCATTGCAACGATGGTTTGACACGCCAACGATGGTTTCGACACGGCAAGGTGGGCAGCAGCCATGGTTTAGCACATATCATACGCAACAAGTATTCCTAACATTAAATGTTAGGAGACTAATGCTAAGGGAAACATAGCATTAGTTCATGAAGCTCTTAATCACTTGTAGTTTTGCCAATTTTAGCCTAACTTTTCAACTTGTATACCTCGTACTGAGGCCAAATAAGACGAACATGTTTTTGATTGGTTAAAAGCATAAACTAATAAAAAATATGGTTTTGGTTTTCGTGTCATTCGAAGTAACTTTGTTTTAACTTGAAATAATTTTATGGGTTCTCGCGTCCAACTAATAGACACCGGCAAAAACCGATTGCTATAGTCCCTGCCAGGCCCGGAGGGCAGGGACTAATAAAGGGATATGGTACAAATCTCATTGAAGGAATAAATATATGATATTACTCTTGGTAACATAATAATAAAAGAAAAGAAAATAATTGAATTATTGGGGAATGTATTTTTTTGTCTGAATGTTACGGGGAGGTTACAATATCTTAAATTTAACTATTTATATATTTACTAGTATTTAGTAATGGATAATAATTATGATATGTAATCAATTAATCAATTAAATGTAAATTAAATACATATTTTTTCATATTGTATATTGTTAGTTAAATCACTATTTTTAAAGAGAGAATTTGATGTTATTCTTTTATAGTGAGGAGTGAAAATTTTATTGTAAAATTCACTTGGATTTAATTTTACAAGTGAGATTATTAGCTTTAATGTAAAGGATTAAAAGAAAAATGTTTAGTTAACTAGAAAACACGTTTTGAGTTATGTTTTTTTAAATTATATTTTTAATTTTTAAATATATTAAAACATTCATGTAAAATATTTCAGTTATATTTATTAAATTCAGTAGAGTGATTTTTTTAATTATTATATTTGAAAAAGTACATTTATAAATGGAAAAAGATATAATAAAGATTAATTCAATAAAAATATATGTTAATTTTTTTCTTTTTGAAATTTACTAAAATAAATAATTATATAGATTAAATGGTTAAATATAAATACATTTATCTCTTAATATATATCCATTTTAAAATTAAAAATTCATAAAAATAATTAAATTTATAATTTTTATTATTATTAATTAAAAAATAAATATATATATACTATATTTAATATAAATAATTAAATATATATATATATATAGTTATATATTAGTGTAAAAGTAGATAATACGAGTGGAGTATTGCCTGAATTTCATCCTTCTAACCAATAAAATTATGACATATGTTTTCCATTACACAAATCATCTTTCTATTTGTCAAAATAAACTTCTGTCCACGGGCCACCTACGCCATCCCGCCATACTACTCTCCTTTCTGCATTGAGTTTTGACGTCTCGACCACCTACATCATGCCGCCATACTGCTTTTCCTTCCGCATTTAGTTTTCATGCACGTTTCGTCCACCTACATTTTTCTGTAGGTCTCTGTGACATGCCATCCCAACATGCATCCTTTCTAGGAATGAAACTAAACAAATTTTTAAAGTCTGGTATGCTTTGCTTCTAATCATCTGCAACTTGCAAGCAACTTTATGACCCAACTAGTTGATAAGAAGAAGATGTAAGATACAGGGTTATGCTTTGTTGGATTTCCTAGTAAATTTATCTTTCTCTTCGCAAGAGGTGCTTGTACTCCACTGTTACGGTCAACAAATCAATACAGCCCATCTACCATACCTTCGACATTGAATTGCATTGTTCACCATACCTGCCTACAGAGCATTCAACTGGATTGAGTTATGGGTTTTCACATGCTATCCTCTACCCACATTCTGTCACTTCATTCAACTACCAATATATTGTCAGGGATGTCTTCTTACCTGGTGTTGTTTGAACAGGTCAAGTTTATAGTGTTGGAGTTCAAATTTCACAGTATCCCACTGATTGCTTTCTTTCCGAAAACACAAGGTAACTTTTGTTACCATGGCATGTATTCTTGTAAACATGAAACGCAGGATTCTCTAGTGAAAATGTTTTGCTTCTTATTTTAGTTGTTGTGCTTATTATTTGAATTGACTTGAGTTGCAAAATTTTTGTCTTCTATAGGTTGGAGAACGTTTTATAATATATTTTTTAAATATGATTGAGATTTTCCCATTTTCTTTGGTTTACCTTCTTTATATGATTTATCCAAAGTATCTTACTTTAGCAAGTGGTTTAGTAATAATACAATTTGTTGCAACTGAGACACAATAATGAAACAAAAATATTTGGTGATCGTCGTCTTCTGGATAGATTTTGTGGGTTGTCTTCTCTTGGAAGAATATGTTTGTTGTAACAGAGAGTCGCAAACTACACTATTTAATAGGTTTAGGTACAAACATGAAACGCGGGATTCACCAGTGATAGTCTATTTGTTGTTTGCATCAGTGACAATCCCTGCATATGAGATTAGTAGGAACTACTCTTTTTTAAATATTCCATTTAGATAATTTACTCACCTACTTCCTCAACTCTTCATTGTTTGCCACTTCAGCACTTCTCAGAAACTGTATATTGATATTGTTTCATTTTGTAATTTCCATTTTATCATGGTTCATCCTTGGCATCATTAAAAGTAACACCGAAGGTGAATTCCCCAATTATTCGTTACCATTTCTAGACATTTTCCTTGAAACAATGATTTTACCATTTCTCAGAGAATGTATCTTACTATTGTGTTGTTCTGTAATTTCACTTTTCTCATGGTGTGGCTTGGCTTCAATAAAAGAAAACTCCAAGATAAATTTTTGAGTTCCTCATTTACCGTTTCTAGATATTTTCCTCAAAATCACCATTCTACCCTTTATTGCCTGATCTGTAACTTATCTTACCAACTTGCAGATATCATCATGCTACATGAGACTGAATTCTAGAACACAAAGAGTATATTCCCATGGTGCTTCCTCCACAGTTTTCCTTCACCAATTAAAACAATTACTCCTCAATCTATTGGTTCTGAATCTTCTTGTGCCTTTTGTAGTCCATATCAGGTCATGCATCCTCTACTCATCCTCTCTGACATCTGCAACAGTTGGCCCAACATTGGAAACACCTCAACAAATTTATGTTTCTTGATATGGCTATACATTGCAAGTTAAAGTTAGGTGAAAGAATATAAATCTTCAATTTCCATCAAAGTTGGCATCATATTTTGGAGTTTGGATTATGTGTCCGTATATATAACTGACAGGAAATTTTTGATGTATCCTAACATAGGTTGGTAAATTCAACTTATAATCTAACTCATTGATCACTCTACTATTTAAAAAGGTCCTCAAATCCTGGTGTTAACTTGAAAGTTAGCACATTTTATTGGACAAGGAATCCTTTTGTTTCCCTACAATATACATTTTATCCTGGTCTTAAAGGATTGTGATTGTCTATGCTAGCTAGCATACAACTTTACATAAAGTTGAGGCCTCTTTATATTATTCTTTTATAATTTCAATTCTTATATTTGATATAGCATTTCCCGGCAACTTGTTTTTTTGGTTTGAAAAGTTTTCAGTTTGAAAATCAAAAGGAATGATTGGGTCATAACCATGCATGCTTGGAAAAGGTATATGTTTTGTTATTATCATATGTAAACCCCACAAAAATGGAAGCTTCTCCTCCTATTGTTTATGGCTATGTTGACCAAATTCCTAAGGTCCCAACATGTCCTCAATGGTCTGCTTGGCCTTCTCAATTTCCTCATCTGTATGAGGCAATTTTTTTGTTGAACTTCAATTGTTTACCCAAGACTTAGAAGACATATTTCAACATACGTTTTGTGAACTTGGTCACCATGTCTTCCAATATACCTATGAACTCCAAAATAGGCAATTATTTAGTAGGCATTATACTTGCAACCTCTCTAACATCTGTAATAGTTGGCCTAACATTGACAATACCTCAAAAAATTGATGTATATACATCCTCAACTTCCATCAAAGTTGGCATCATATTTTTGAATTTGGATTATGTGTTTGTATATGTAACTGACAGGAAATTTCTAATGCATCCTAACATAGGTTGGTAAATGCAACTTATAAGCTAACTCATCGATCACTCTACTATTTAAAAAGGTCCTCAAATCTTGGTGTTAACTTGAAAGTTAGAACATTTTATTGGATAAGGAATCCTTTTGTTTCCATACAATATACATTTCATCCCCCTCTTAAAGGATTGTGATGACCTATGCTTGCTAACATATAACTTTGCATAAAGTTGAGGCCTCTTTATATTGTTCTTGTATAATTTCAATTCTTATATTTGATATAGCATTTCCCAACAACTTCCGTTTTTTCTTTGAAAAGTTTTCACTTTGAAGATCAAATGGAATGATTGGGTCATAACCATGCATGCTTGGAAAAGGACTTTGTTTTGTCGTTATCATATGTAAACTCCAAAAAAATGGAATTTTCTCCTCCTACTGTGTATGTTTGTGTTGTCCTAATCCTTAATATCTCAGCATGTCCTCAATGGTCTGCCTGGCCTTCTCAGTTTCCTCATTTGTATGAGGCAACTTTTTGTTGAACTTCAATTGTTTACCCAAGACCTAGAAGAAATATTTCAACGTACTTTTTGTGAACTTGGTCTCTATCACTTCTAGTATACCTATGAACTCCAAAATAGGAAATTATTTAGTAGTCATAATATCTGAAATATATTTATCTTTATGCATCACACGTGAAAGAATTCATATTGCAAATTTTGTGAGAATTATTGATACCCAAAAAATCTTGTTCGTATTGTCATTGAGTCCTCAAGAGAGGAGTTAGGATCCATAGAATTCTCTCATTTCTCAATTGAAATTAACAGTTACATCAGTGATTCTACTTGTTGATTTCCCTTTGCCTTTTTGACTTGCAAGTCCAACATTACGAATGGGATTTTGCATGTTCTTCTTGAAGTCATTTTATTTTAATAATCGTATGTTTTTCCCCTTCTCGTATAACACCAAAAATAATATCTTGTCATTCATATAGGGTGTTTTACCTTGGATCAAACACATCTCAAGCTATCAAGGATCTTTCCTTTATACCTATTTTCTTCCGTACTGAAGGGGAGCTTTCACACTTTGTGACATTGTTCATTTGAGGTCTTGGAAAGGTATCTTGTATAATTATTTTCTTTACAACACTATAAATGAAATTGAGTTGGAATTATTTGAAAAAAAAATTCCATTAATATTTGCCTGGATTATCATTTTTTTTATAGAAAGGGTAACAAATTCTTATGGTTTCCCTATAAGTAATTATCCTAAATTATAATAACATGGATAATAGATTAGAACTCTTAGCAGAATATGGGTATCTTCTCTCAACATTGCTCTTCCTCTGCCTTACTATAGCTTTTCCATATTGAGTGATTATTGCATTGACAACTACTTGTCATTGTAGATGGTAAACAATTTCTCTGGGCTCAACAAGTGAGAGTGAACACTATAATGAACAACTCAACGATAGTAGCAATTTTTGAATAATAGGTCCAAAATAACTTGCCTGTGTCTATATTAAAACCCTTAAAAAAATCGATGTAGGGTTATGAGAACCTACCAAACATGGGAGTCAAAACTGTTGTTGAAATTATTTCCCATTACAGAAGCATATCACATAGTATCCCAACATGCATTGCATATATAATATTTTCCATGTTCTAAATATTGAACCAGTGAAAAAATATTTTTCTTGGAGTATCAGTGCCACCTAGTTGCTACTTTGGATAGTGGATGTCTAGGTGTCCCCAAAACAATTAAATGATGTCTCCTATAGCTCCCTTTTCCTGTGGAAAATGTCTGGGGGTTATATGTAAAACCACCTCACATATAAAAAGAGGTGAAGATATATGTTCTGGCTCTTGAAATAAGTGAGGGACCCTTGAGATTTCCTATACAAATAATTAAAAGCACCCTTGAATCTCATCATAGGATTAAAACCCCTATTGTTTCCCATGAAGAATGGCTTGTGGAAAGGTTGTTTGTCGATTCATCATTGTGAGGCATTTATATTATTATTTTCAATGTCATTTTGTATTGAAATATAATTCATAAGATCTCAATTTGTCCTCAATGGTCTACTTGGCCTTCTCAATTTTCTCATATGTATGAGGCAACTTATTGTTTAACTTTAATTGTTTACTCAAGATCTGGTAGAAATGTGGTAGAAATATTTCAACATATTTCTTGTGAAATTGGTCTCTATCACTTCCAATATAACTATGAACCCCAAAATCGGCATTATCGATACCCAAAATGTCTATTGTGAGCATTATTGGATAAAAGTCTATAAGAAGATTTAGTTTTCTCTTCACTGACATCTCTATCCAGTTCTTCCAATTCCACAAAGATATCAGAATTTTAGATTAAATACCTCTCTCTCTCTCCCTCTCCCTCCCCCTTTCCTCTCTTTTTCTTTCCTACACACACAAAACAAGCACATATGTTGCTCATCACATTGGCACAATTAAAATAGAAAGATTAAATTTCTCAACACATTGGCACAATTAAAACACAAAGAATAAATATATTACTAGAGACTGCATTTAATAGTGCTAAATACTTGGTCTTCATCAAGGAAAAAAAACATTCCTTTCTGTCTGTCAGTCCATGCATGGCATGAGAATCAGTCAGGATTAAAAAAATAAAAAATAAAATAGAATAAAAAAAGGAGGTATTTGAATGGTTCTCTTATATCCCCAACTTCACTAAGTAGATGGATTTTCAAATCTTATTGAAGAAGGTACAAAATTACAAACCCTACACTGTACTTATGAATCATACGAAAATATGAGCATTTAGAGAAACAAAATTTCAAAATACTTACAAGTGACCAAAACAAAATCATTGTGGCATTGTGTCAAGGCCATTTGAAAGTCATAATACTCATCTAACTTACCAAAAGAAAGAAACTTTTCCATTCCCAAGCATAGATGTTAAATGTGGGAGTTGCATGGGCATGGATTCTTGCACCCTACTCTTGCCATTATAATGCCTTCCCATTTTTTTATACACATTGATTAATGTGCCCCACTCTCTCCTCTACAAAAACTAGGCACGAGTCCTCATTATTTCAAAATTGAGGAGACATTTGGTGCACATATGAGTTATAGCCCAATGCCACAAACCACATATTTCTTTGTCTTCTTTTTTTCCTTTTCCTTTTTCGGATGTCTATGAGGGTTAAAAGTTGGGCTAGACTTTTCCAACCAATGAGCCAACGCTCCCTTCAAAGCGCATATGGACAAACTAATGGGGTTTACATTCAACACTCATCTCCCCTCATGCAATTTTGTCGAATAATTTTGGGGAGATTGGGGTCACCAAAACCACTATAAGCAATATCATCATAAATGGAGAAAACCAAAATAATTGAAAATATGTGAGTGATAGGTGTGGGCTTCCCTAACCATTGTTTGAACATGGATTCCTAATGAGCATGAAATTAATTAACCAAACACCCCATACTAAATATTTCTTTGTTTTTTTTCCATTTTGATTTTTCAAATGTCTGTGAGAGTTTACAACTAGACTGACTTAGCAAGTTAGGTTAACCAAACACCTCCTTCACATATTTGTTCCTTTTTTCAAATGTTTGTGACAATCTACAGTTGGAATGACTTTTTCCAACCAAGGACTCATGAGTTAACATACATATGAGGAGGCCCTACTCTCTCTTCAAAGCCCACTGAGGAAAACCAACATGTTGTTTTATTATTAACCCTCTCTCTCCTCTCATGCAATTTTTTTTTATCCTTTTGGATAACATAATTCGTGTAGTGACACAAAGGAAAACCAATGGATTTTAACTTTTTATGTTCAACAATCCCTCTCCCATCGTGCAGTTTTGTTTGGTTTTTTGGAAAGAATGATTCTGAGAGACCTTGGAGTCACTAGAACCATTATAGGCAATTATTTAGTAGTCATAATATCTGCAATATATTTAACTTTATACATCACATGTGAAAGAAGTCATATTATGAATTTTGTGATCATTATTGATACCCAAAAAAAAACTTGTTTGCATTGTTATTGATTCCTTGGGAGAGAATTTAGGATCCATAGAATTCTCCCATCTCTCAATTGAAACTAACAGTGACATCATTGATTCTAATGGTTGATTTCCCTTTTCCATTTTGACTTGCAAGTTCAATATTACCAATGAGCTTTTGCATGTTCTTCCATAAGTCATTTTATTTTTAGTAATCATATGTTTTTCCCCTTCTAGTATAACACCAAAAATACTAGAATGGCATTCATATAGGGTGCTTTACCTTGGATGAGACACAACTAAATTTATCAAGGATCTTTCCTTTATGCCTATTTTGTTTATGTACTGAAGGGGACTTTCCACACTTTATGACATTGTTCATTTGAGGTCTTGGCAAGGTATCTCGTATAATTTTTTTTCTTTACAACATTGTAAATGAGCTTGAGTTGGAATTATTTGGACAACATTCTCCATTAATGTTTGCCTAGATTGTCATTTTTTTATAGAAAGGGTAACAAATTATTGTGGTTTAATCCCCTAAAATTCATTATCCTAAATGTTAATAACATCGATAATAGCTTATAACTCTTAATAGAATATGGGTATCTTCTCTCAACATTTCTCTTCTTTTTCCTTACTATAGCTTTGCCATATTGAGCAATTATTGCATTGACAACTACTTGATATGCATTGTTGTAGATGGTAAACAATTTTCTTTCTGGGCTCAACAAGTGAGAGTGAGCACTATGATGAATAGATCGATGATAGTAGCAATTTTTAACTAATAGGTCCAAAAGACTTTCCTTGCATCTATATTAAGGCCCTTAAAAAAAGAATGGATCTAGGGTTATGAGAACCTACCAAACATGGGAGTCAAAACTGTTGTTGCAATTATTTCCCATTACTGTAGAAGCATATTACATAGTATTCCGACATGCATTGCATAGTATTTCCCATTACTGTAGAACCAGTGAGTACGTATTTTTCTTGGAAAATCAATGGCACATGGCTACTACTTAGCAAATGATTCATGGTATTTTACAAAGTTTGCAATTAGGGGCATGATTTGGCCAAATTGGTTTAGTCATTTTTCTTTTCATATTTAAATACCACTTACCTAACACATATTTGTTTTGACCTAGCAGGATATATTGTGTTGTTCCTTGCCAAGATGTACGAGCCTTTGGTTTTTGATCTTTATTCCATTGTTTTTTACATGTTGAGAGGTATGCATGTACACTTTTCCTATCCTTAGGAAATTAATTTACCATTTCTTTTCCCCTATTGTGGAAGTTTTTCCTTTATGGTTGTTATCTATTATTATGTTATACTATTTATGGCTATTATCTAACTAATGTTACATGTTGTCTGAAGACACATTTTATTCCCTTATTTCTACCCTTTATTTTCCTTCTCACATTTTTTTTTTTTGCAGAATTTCACATGCTCTTTCATTTTTAATATAGTCATAAATTTTCTCTCACATAAAACAACCTAGCCTATATTCTTTTTTTATACTATTAATTGATTGCATCCATAGATCCATTTCATCAAAAACTTGCACAATCATTTGAATAGGGTGAAAAAATGTAATTGACATAAATGCAGAAAGACACTTTGCTTTACACACAACTACCATAATCAAAACAATGCTTCCTACTTTTCCTTGCTACTGCCATGCCTCTTTATTTGAACAAGGCCTCAATGTTTACTAGGTATCTAATTCAAATTTCCTAGCCCTTCCTATGTTCCCTCCAAAATATTTCTTCACTCAACAAAAAACAAATTCATGTTAGGAATTGTTTTATTCTTACTCTTCTTTCTTACCCATGATATATTTAACTTAGCCACATGAAAATTGCACAAATCATAAGGACAATAATCTACCAATCTATTCATTTCTTGTATCACACTTGTTCTTGCCCATTTTTGTTTTTCCCTCATTATTTTTTATCTTCCACACTTTTCCCTTCAATTTCTATTATTGCTTCATCTCTTTTAAGATTAACTCTTTAACCTTTTTCTTCATTTTACTAGACAATTTGTTCTTCACTTTCCTACACTTACAATTGATAACTGCTTGCAACACCTTTCTTTCAACAACAAAGCCATATCACCACTGAGCCAACCTTGACTAGAAATTCCCTTTCATTGTTGTTAATTGGTTCTAATTACATGCAACCAATCCTCAAGGTTGTTGCTGTCGAACAAATCCGTCCTTCTAGGATGTTAACCCCTCCCTACCGTGTCTCTTTTTCTGATGGTGCTCATAAGCATGTGGTCTTTCTTCCTTCTTCACATGATGTTCTTGCAAAAAATGGAGACTTACAAATAGGCTCTATTGTGCTCCTCAAATAATGATCATGCACATATGCACATGATATTATGTATGTTGTGAACTAGGGATCCTTCCCATCCTCCCTGCCCATCCTCTCCTTTTATGTCTGTTTTAAAATCTATTTTCTTTAATAGTGTTTTACTTCCCCTCTATGCTCACATATGGTCTTTCTTACAAGTTGCTTTGTGTCCTCACACTTGAAATACTCCACGATGTAGCAACTCTAGTTAGCGAGCCAATCCCTCTTATTTTCTTCATCAAACAAGTGATCCATCCAACCTCATCCTCATCTACTAGGTCTTCCTCTTAATCAACACCCCCCATTGATAGCCAATATACAGACTTCACAAATTTTTTCGTTGCATTTGCAAAAACTCTACCTTTTAAGGCACTTACCCCAACTCGAAAATTCTGGTCCATACAAGGTAGAGTGCTCGCAAAAACACCCCTTCGTGAATACACCAATGCACATGACTCTAGGAAATTGATTAGGTTTGACGTCATTGATTGTTATGGCGACGAAATCCATGTAATACATTCAATTACTTGGAGAACTCGCTCCATGCTCTCATTTAGCTTGGCCAAGTCAACACAGTTTCAAATGGAACCATAAAGGTCCTGAACCCTACATAAAACCATCTTAAACACTCGTTTGAAATCCTCCTCTTCTCCACATCAATAGTATTTCAAATTATATATGACGATCAAACAATACCTTCCCATACATTCCATTTTGTTGCAATATGTTCACTCAACCTTGCGACTCTCGACTCATTTGTTGATGTTATCAATGTTGTTAGCTTGGCCTCTCCGACCTCTATCATGCGCAAGTGTGATGGCTCTAAAAATCCAAAAACAAATATCTCTCTTCACGACACGTCTGGTAGCAGAATTGGTGTCACCTTGTGGGGAAAACACTTCCACACCAAAGGACTTGCACTCTCCAATCTCCACATGGCATGTGTTTTCCTTTTCCTTGCAATCAAAGAGGGTTGGATTGTCAAGTTCAATGGAAGGTTTTTCAAAACTATCCTGATGAATTACCTTCTTATAGATCTAGATATTTTTGAAACACACCAACTCAAATAATGGTTTCAACAAGCAGGCATTAATTCTTCCTTGTTGTTGCTTATTCGTAAATACACAAGCACGACCAACATGCCCATGCAAAAAAAAAAAATTGTTGACATTGTTGCAATGCCGCCGAGTGAAAAATCTTCGTGGGTCACCCTTTGTGCTATTGCTATAACAATTAACATGGACGGATTCTACTTCCTCACATGCCCCCTTAGCATTGATGGGATGCAATGCATGAAAAAGGTTGTACGAAAAATTGACAACACATGTCATTGCTCAAAATGTGAAGGCTCCTTCCTCAAATGTGACTACCGCTATGTGCTCTGACTTGATTTGCACAACCACACTGGCCACCTCGAAAATGTGGTTTGTTTCGATGATGTAAAAAATGACCTCTTGGGCATATTGGCAAAGGAACTTTTCCTCCTCTCAAGCGAGCCAGAAGCTGTCAGAGACATATCCAATAGGATCATAGCACGCCAATTCCTCTACACACTGGTTGTCAAAATAAACACTTTCAATGGCATCGATCACCTCTACCCAACCCTTATGCACTCTGAAGAACTCCCTTATGCCTCTGCATCCACTCTTCTCCTGCAAAATCTTCAACCCACTCCTCCCCTCACCAAAAAAATTTATCATCAACTATAAACATGCCTTTCTCCCCTCTCCCTCGTTATTCCCCATCTCTTGTTCTAGACACCCTTTCCCTTTAACACTTTTCTTCTCATATCCCCCCCCCTTCTCCACTGATTCTCATCCTTCACCTTGCAAACACTTTCCCTATTATGCCCCTACCTTTCGTTATTGCCAACTACTTTCCCACCCTTCACTCTCGTTACTCCTCACTTGCCCTTTTGCACCTTGTCAAACCCTCTTGTCTCCACTTATATCTCTACTTTTTCTCTAAACCTCATCTGCATAAATGTTTCATACTTTTGTAATTATTTCTCATAACTATATGCACCCTCCCTCAATTTTAATGATTCTCATGAACAAATGGGCAACCACTTGTTTTTTTTTCCCTTTTGCATAAATGGCCATTCGCTCACTTGTAATGTCTCTTCTAAATATATGGGAATTCACTCACTTGAATTTCACTATCCTTTCTCATTTATTAAGTTTCTTTGTAACACACACAAATTATTCGAATAAACATATGAATATGATATGCTCACTATGGAAAATAATACACAACTAATGCTTCTAATTATGGTCAAATGCACAAATGGGCTTCCTTTAGTCTAGGCCAAATATGAATCATGTGGTTGCTTCTAAAATTAATAATAGTAAGTTGAACATCCCATAATGGAATATTTTACTATGAACAAGTGCAACACAAAAAACAACAGATAGCATTCACTCTTGCCTTTGTATTACACCTATGATTCACATTCATCTTGTTGCGTTATGAATGTAATTTCCCTAAAAGAAACACTCGCACCATATATATGCTACTATGCTTTCTAATGCAAATTAGAACACATAAACAAACACACACACACAACTTTAAACAAACAAACACAAAAAATACTTCTTATGCATGCTTCACTTTCCTTTGCTCCTACTTTAGTTACACCTCTGGTGTTGAAGAAAATAGTGTGTAGAAGGAACAACGATGATGGCACTACACACTTAACAATGATAAAATAAATTCACGTCATCGCCTTCTCTACAATAGTCTTCAATCCAACCTTCCTTGTCAAACCAACCCAAACTGAACTCCCATTCCTTCCCAAATTCATCTCCCTCCTCTACAATCCACCCAAACTCTTCTAATTTCCCTTCCATGTCCACTCACCGACCAATTAATTCCAAATGTTGTACTTTCTTCACCTCCCACTTTCCAAGTGCAATCATCTCCCCATGTGGCTTCCTCTTCAACTTCTCAACAATTCCATGCAAAACCATCTCCATCATGCACATCATCACTTTCATGAAAGGATTGATGCACTTAACCCCATACAAGTTTTTTCCACTTTTCATGAATCTTAACCATCCATGAAAACAAAAACAAAAATCTGGTAACATTATTTGTTCCTGTTGTGCCTCTGAGCGAACTCTCCATCGTGTATCCTCCTCAAACAAAATGGACCCAGGAAATGAACCCCATGTCCTCTCTTGCCTAACTAAATTTGAAGAGATTCTCATTTCCCATGTCAACCCCATTCTTCAAGTGACACATGCACATGGAGGGAAATTCAAATATTATGGCCATACTATTATCTTCCCTCAAGGTATAACTAACATTGTCACCTTTTTCCCCACATGCTCTCATAAATAGACATCCTTATTGTAAATAAAACCAACAACGACCACATATCCTATGAATTCTTTGTCAACAGATCATGTGTTCTCGCATCTTTGCAGTTCAAGCTAGCAAACGACTGATACTACAAAGATGTTCAACTTAACCCGCTTGCACTTTCCTCTTTTCCTGTTACCACTTCAAACTTTTCTTGTATGTTGCGTCGTTTCACCCCCAACTCCCTTAGACCCCAAGAAGCCCTCTCTGAAAATATTGATCATTAAATTCTCCACCCAAACTCGTCTGACCTTCAATCATCCTCCTAAAATAACTACAGGAAAATATGTTGATTGTTTAGGTAGGGTAAAATATCTTATTGAACTGCCTCCTTGGAAACAGAACAGGTCCCTAAATGGTAGCTCAACATCCTAGCTAGCAAAATAGGTCCCTCTCCAAATCAGTTCCACAACTCCTCCAAAACCGCTTTTTTGTTCATCCTGCTTTGCTTCAGCATTGCTAGAGAAAACATTGATAGTGTAGATGTTAGCTTTACCGATTTTCTGTTTGCAACTTTTGTTGACAGGCTAACTATCATCATTTTCATGTTCGTTTATTTTCAAAATCACATACAACCAAGAAGTCAACATTTCCGCCTGGTTGAATATTGCAGACAACGAAGATGTTAACACTCCAAATTGTTGACAAGAAGATTGTTGACCTTTTCCCTGTATCATTTTTTCCATCAACTGGCACACATAGTTTCACCCCAAAATAACTGACAAGTAGACTGTCAGCCCTATCAAAAATGTTGACAATGGGAATGTCAGCTCTCCCAACTATTACACTACATGAAAAATCTGTAAGGCCGACTGTCAGGTAGGAAAAAATTCTAATTTTAATACCCAAGCATCTTAGCTAATGGTACTAGCAGCATTTAGAAATACATATACCTTCTCCAATCTCTACTTTTTACCCTACCTTATCTCCATCAGAGCCCTTTTCATAGTTTCTCTACTTCAGCTCTTAGTAGAGCCTGCCGACTTCTTCCTCCTATTAATAATAAGGTCCTTCAGTGGCATTTTGTCCACGTCAATCACCTCCTTAGCCAACTCTGGGTTATTCCTAGGTTTGATCTTGTATCTTAACTGGTTATTTGGTCTAGTATGTATATTGCCACACTTGGATACCTTAGTAAGTGGCTCCTCCTCTTTACTTTCCACCTCTAGTTCATTGCCCATAACGTCCTATGCTTTGATTGTGTCTGGAGGGGAAGTTTTGGAGGCTAGATTTGCAGCATCGAAAGAGTCAACATCAACTGGTGGGCTCACATGGGGTACAAGTTCTGGTTATGAATCCGAGCACTTTTCCTCTACTAAACCTTAGGGGTCTTTGGACTAGATGAGGTAGATTGAACTCCTAGGTTTTCTTGGCTAGGAGGGGTTTAATAGGAGCTTGAATCTTTGCTTTATTCCACTTTTTGGAAGTCTATGGTCTGCCTCTTCTTCTCTTAATGGGCTGAGGTTTAAAACCTCCCAAAAAAATGAAATGACTCCAAGTCCTTCTTATCTTGGCCAGTTGGTTCTCTATTATCAATTTTATCAGGGCTTTGTGGTATATAAAATGAGAGGAAGGATTAGTATGGGCCCTGAACCTAGCTGCCATATGTTCAAGGCTTTCTAACATATAAAAACATGGATTGATCCTAATCTGACCAATAACATGAGTGAGAAAGTAAAAATGGTAAAGATTCTCTCAATTATATCGACCTTCACATGAAAAATATTGTTGACAGAAGCAGAGGGGGACGTGCCATTGGTCTTGTAGCCACTCCTTTCAAACTTTGGACCTCCAATTATGCCCTCTGAATTTTTCTTTGAAGAAGAAGGGGACATTAATCCCGGCCAAAATTTGACTTTGAAAGATTTTTTCACCGTCTTTTGGTAAGGTCACGACCTCAGCAATGGTTTGCTCTGTAACTGTGAAGGAAAAACCTTCCACATCCACACGGTTCCCATTGAACCCCTATGAAAAATACTAAGCCACAAGGTCATGGTAGTCAGAACATTGGTGTAATAATTTGTTCCTTCTTGTTTGCTGAAACAACTAGAGAATCTTGAGGTAAAAATCAAGCAAATCTAGAACCTTGGACTTAGACCAGTTCGATTTACCACCTCTCCCCATTTTTCTGCGTCGTGTTCTTGGGATTCGATGTTGAAACTCTATAAAGAAAATCGCTCCCAATGCCAAGTGTAAAGGCTCCCAAACTAACATCAACCAACTGCTTACAGGACAAGACAAGGTAACTTATCATACTGTCAAGATAAAACAATTGGCGAGTGACTAATCATGTCATTTCAGGTTATGATTACGAATAAAATATGTATCATATTATAATATTTAGTTAAATGAACTTTCACTTATTACAGTGGATGAAAAAATTATTAACCATGTAATTTTACCCTTTCAAAAATGATGGAGACATGTTTAATAAAAAATGTTGACGCTTACATGGTCAAAATAGCCAACACCTTTTAAATTTGAAAATTGGTATTGGTGCAAAAAATTGGCCTGTCATCCAAAATGAAAAATGTTGCTACCATCGTTGTCATCGAATTATTTCTCAAGGCCATATCAAAATTCCAAAAACGTTGATAGCCCCGTTATCAAAAATTTTGCTTGTTTATTACAATTTAAATGCTGACACTGCAACTGTCAACATTTTCTAAAAAGAATTAAAAAATGAAGCTTATTGTGATAACAGAAGGACTAATAGCAGGTCCCATCAAGAGTCCAAGTTCCATGTACCTCCACAATAATGGTGGTAATCCTTTTAAAAGGAGAAGAATTTACAAGAAACAAAGAACTAGTAGTAATTTTCACAGATAAAGCTATTTGATAATTAAGTAAAACATATTGGATAGATATATTATAATAGATGAGAAGTAATCTCTATGATAAGTAAGGTATAAAAAAAAAAGCATTGAATCAACGCTACCTGGGAGCAAATATTTATACATATAAATTGAACAGAAGTAGAAACTATATAGAAAGGGTACTAGAATAAGCCTTACAAAGTACCCTTGGTATAATTTTAGATTGACCCATAACCATATTATGGGTAATAACTTTCATTGACTAAAAGATACATCTAGAGGATACGTAAGAGGCAGTGACGTTATTGCGCTCAGTGAACAGACCAAAATACAGATAACATGATTATAACAATAAGTAGAAGGACCCAACTAAAAATACAATCGACATCCCCTTTAGTAAAATAATTTAAGAATGCTTGGAAAGAAAAGGCACCCATCTAACAATGTTATTTAATATTTACCCAGAAAATCAATAAGTCAAGACAACGACTATGAATAGAAAATTATATCTATGTCTTATAAATTAAATTAATAACCCTTGAAACGATCGTAACGATAATGAGTTTTAAAATTATTATTTTAGAAAATTTGTACAAATCCTCAGCCTTAGGAGGTATCAATTTAATTAAAACTAAAAATCATGTAATACAATTATAATAAATGCAGGTTTTGAAAATTGTTTCTACTGTAATCACAAGTGAACAAAGCTGCTAGTTAATTATAGATGAATTTTGTATAGCATACTCCAAAAATCTAATGATCCTAGGCTCGAAAAATAATATATTATCATTCAGATACACCCTCATGCCAAGGAGAAGAGTAGAAAAAAAAAGTGAATCCTAGAAAGAGAAGAAGACCAAGTAAATCTTGATTGTAAACTTCGAAAGTTCCAAATAGAGTGATTCACGAAAATAGGAGGCAAACCAAGTTAGAATCCTAACATGCAAGCGACCAAAACATATGAGAATAAATAAGACATCAGATATATATATAAAAAAAAAAAAGGAAAAATAATAAAATAGGATTAGCTTAGAGTTTGTACATGCCTAATGCATATTAGGAATAGGCTTTCCCATGCAATGTTGGAACCATGAGCATGGAATTGTAGTATAACTATTAACCCTATACATCAGAACTCATAGTACAAATAAAATATCTTAAAGTAGGATTTCCTTGTTACCAAAGTGAATGGCCATCTAAGTTCCACATCCAAACCGATGGTGAAGAAACACTTGGCACAATGACTGTCTGTAAATTAAAAGATAAGGAAATAAGGAAAATAGGTTATGAGAACCAAGGAAGTACCTCATGGCATTGTAAAACATGTAAACAAGCTTAACAAATGAAACCATGGAATTACCTAAGCATGTTGACATCGTAGACTGAAGGGGGATGAGGAAAACCCTAACTTCATTAGCGTTAGTTGCAGACTGCATAACCCAAATAGAAAACTGCAGAATGACAAAGATGGTGGCGAGGTAGAGGGAGGGGAAGTTACCCTTAATTTCCATATTGAAACAAGGAGGTAGAGGGAGGGGAAGTTACCCTTAATTTCCATATTGAAACAAGGACTGTAGATCAAGCCCTAAGATAATAAATGGTGAGGTTGAGGAAAAGTGTCCCATACAACTAGAGCTATACTCAATTAAGTGAATTCCAGTTGGAAGTTCAAGAGAAATCCTTTATAATGTTAATAATATATCTCAACCATGCTCACTAGAGAATAAAACCAATATTTTATTCATGATTATTAAGCCAAAACCCAACCATAACTTATAGCTAGAATCCTTTATGTAATGTCGACCTAAGATGTATGCCATAGATTATGGATGATGAGACTATGATATTACGGAGATAACAATGATTACAACATATTTGTGCATAAATATAGAAAAGCGAAGTATATCTTAATATTTCCATAATATATAATAAAGGAATATGGTACAAATTTCATAAAGGGGATAAATAGATGTCACTACTCTAGGTAACAAAGTAATGAAATAAAATATTATAGGATATTGGGGAATGTTTTTTTTTTAACTGAATGTTACAGGGGGTGTTACAAGTGGTAATAGAGCTAAAGGGCTCAACACTATGGCATGTTAAGGGAAAAAGAAGTGAAAAATCTTGTCAGGAGTACATAGAAAGTAATTATGTTATGGGCGTTAAGCTATAAAAGATTAATTGGCTTATTACTCAAGTTACCTTTAATTATAGGAAATGATATGTTTCGTGTATAGGGGAGAGAACAATTGTGTGGGTGACCTAATTATTAATACATGTTAATTAGTAAATCCTATCCAGTGACTATGGAATATTGAATAGAGAATAAATTATTTCCAGTAACAAAAAGAATGTATATGGGTAAACAAAGCAGGAGACATATACGTGCGTAAATTAAGTAAAGTATCAAGCCCTATACTATTAAAAAATTATAAATTATCAAATGGGTATGTCAACAGAGAAGTCAAGGTGTTGCACTCTAAAAGGTGTAGGGTTATCTGTATAATGATTTCTTGTTTCTAGTTGCAAGACCCTTTCATTAAATTGCAAAAATTATGTTTTGGCACATAAATTATACAATTAAATAATTATAAAGATATTTTAAATTTAGCATCTACTATGGATTATTGAAGAAGCAGATAGGTACAAGAAGGGGTAAATATACTATTAGTAATAAGACTTAAGTGTTACAATAGATATAGCTGGGAGGTAATCATCTGATTGGTATAAACTATCTCCACACACATATATTGGATGTTGACTAAGAACCTAGCTGAGAGAGTGAATGAGGAAATACTTGGTAGAAAAAAAAATCAAATCCTAACAAAAGAGTAATCTTACCTATGTATGGGAAGCAATCCGAAAAATGAAAGAGACTATAGAAACATTGTGAAACCTTCATAATAATAAGGGGAGTGTACGTTAAAAGAAGATATTGAAATCGCTTCACAGAATTAAAAAAATAAAATTGAGACTTATAATCGAGCAAAAAGAGAGGGAATATACACAAAATAAAGTGTATATATCATTAGAAATGGGAATAAAAGTGGTCGAGAACCCTAGAACATGTAAGCAAGATATATGATATATTGGGGATATAAAATATTTGTGAGTGCAAAATACTTATATAAGTATGAGTTGATGGTGGGTGATTGGTGGGAATGGATGGAATCATTTCACGCAACTAAGCATTAGAAATTGATATGGCAAATATTGATATCGAAAATTGTGAAAATAACATATAAAAACCTATATGTCAATAGTATACCTTAGGTATAAATAAATCCAATGCGATGATACTGACTAGTACATATTTCATGACTGATGGAAATAAAGCCCAAACCGATAAGGGAATTAATGAACTTTTCCACTAAAAACTATTTTAATAAAGGGTGCCATAGAAAGAATGGTTAACATAATGGAATAAATGACACAAACCATTAGAATGGAAATTTCCAAAGGTTAAGCAATTGAGAATTATTCTTGTTTAAAACTAGTGAAATGGGGGAAAGATGTAATAAACGATCATAATAACTTGTGATGGAAAGGAGATTGGTCTCATAATATGGAAGTGAGAAGCATAGTTGAGACTTAACTTTGAAGTGACATGATTTGAGTTAATTCAAGGCATTAAATAAACATAAGAGCACTTCAGAAATAATGTTGTTGATACTCAAAAGCTATCAGGTTCACACCACATTTAGTAAGTATAAAGTGAGCAAGATTAGAGTCATTTTCAAGAATCTAGAATCTATTGGGGAGGAAATTTAATGGCCCCAAATATAGAAAAGGAATTTAAATAGATTTTGAACCTCCTGTACCTAATGGATGCAGGGGGCTCAAAATTGTTGTATAGATTCGTAATACTGAGTCATGTAATGATTCGCTAGTTGGTTTATCTAATAATCACTTTGCGATTGGAAAGATTAAATCTAATTGAAATAAAGATAATAAATGAATTTTGGTTGGTTGAGATGATTATTTATAAGTAACCCTGATATATAAATATTTGATATGCATTGGTAAAATAAGATGAACAGGAATAGATGCAATCTATTTGTTATAGACATTTTTGGGCACTTCAACCCCAATCATAAATGTCCATAAACTGAGGGCTCCTAAGTCCCTAAAAGTGTTGCTTCACTGCCTAAAGGAACAAGGTCAGCTGATTACATCATCTCCCAGAAGTTCTCCACTAAAAACTGCTCATAAATGGTCAAAAGGGAACCATACTGAAAACCCAGTGTAGAGGTGCGATTGCATATCACCTCCCAGTGTACAAGGTGCGATGCATACTGAATGGCTCTCTATAGGATGCGATGGTCGGGAATGGACAAAATGGCACGGGACAAAATGCGAGGTGGAAGATCATGGAATCTTCCAGAACTTCCCCTCTGACAAATTGCTCTCTGTTTCGACCAGGGATGAGTAGAGATCACCAATCCTCCAAGTGGAGTAGGAAACTATCAAAGAGAGGACACTAATCAAGAAACCAAAAGATGACTCACCTCCTACAATCATCTATATATGGATACCCTCATCACAGAGATCCAGAGGCCTGGATCTTGTATCTTATAGAGAGTGCTATGGTTTTCTGGTGTATTTCATGTGTTGGGTGATCTAAGCTTTACTGAGTGAGAAGGGCTTTCTAGCTGGAGGATGTGCTGGGTTAGAACATATGGTTGTAATCTTCTTGCTACTTTTCATCTTAATAAAGCTATTCAAGTTTTCCTCCATATTCTTGTATGTTTACCTATATATGCATTTGTATGGTTAACACACATCTAGTCCTGTGTTATTTATGAATATAGATCTTTGTTCTTCGATAGTAGTATGTTGCTGTGATTCCACAGGTGCTCTTTGAAGTTGGGCAGACGAAGAAGAAGCGGTGAAGCTCTATTAGGAAAGAGAGGAATCAAACAAGGAAATCAAGTGCAAGACTAAGGTTGGTCTCCTTGGTTCCACTCTTCTATTTTCATAAAGGAAAACGAAAGTAGACTTTACTTGTTTGTTTCTAAGATAGCTACCAGTCTTAGTGAGAATAGCAGCATCCGAGTGGACACTATTCCCGGTAACAAAATGGCGACTCCGCTGGGGAGCGACTAGATTATTTGTTAGCATATCTTTGTTTCTTTTATAAACTTACAGACGGAGCCTGAAGCCAAGCCAGCTAGCCTTCGAACTAAATTTGTTATACAAATGCAAAGTAGATCAATGTTGCTTCAGTCTATCTCCGGGTTTTGTTTATGAATTAAACAATCGATCTGTAAACAGTCTAATTGCCCTAAGTGGTAGCTCTAGTAACCTCCTTAGATCTACCCATGTGATTCACATATACTGAACATCACTTACTCGGCCTAAATCCCTTAACTAAATAGCAAATTGTGAGTAAAAACTCATTTAAATTCTTACACTGGTAGCATCGCACCCTGCCTTCAAGGCAGTCTATATGCATCGCACTTCCCAAGTGCAGTAGGTGTGTTGCATACTGAATTCACAGTGTGACAGGTGCGATGGTCAGGGAAGGTTAACTTTAGCTTCAGACTTTGGTTTTTTTCCTCATTGTTTTCAATCCTATTCAGGAGTTTTGTTGCCTGTGATCAGTGTATTTCTGTGTAAACCCCCTTCTCTTACATTATTCCGCCTCCACACTGCAAAGAACTGTAAGTGTTTTTATGTATTGTGCGCCATTTTCAGTTCTCTTTTGCAAAAAAGTAGCATAGTCGAACTGTCGTTTCTTGATCTAAAAGTGTTGTAGCTATCATTTTCAGTCATAGAAGACAATCCCATTGTTTATGATAGTTGATATACAGTTACTATTGCATATGATTTGAATTAGTAGTTTTTAAAGTGTTGAAAAGCAATATTCATTTCGAAATCGCAAAGTGTCTCTCTTACCTTCACTTCATTTTGAAAAGAAATTTGTTGAGTATTGTCGCGTTGAAAATAATTCAGATTTGCACATAGCTTTCTTATCATCATTCATACATTAAGAAGGCTGAAAACAAATACATGCATGTGCATTTGCATTTTGACTGCTTAGTTTGATTTAGGAAAGTGCATTTAGCGTGTGCTTTGTGCTCTTTGTTGAAAGATTCTTAACTTTCTTTCCTTAGTAGCTAGGATTTTCATTGTCAAAAGAAGATTAAACGTTTTTTATCATCTTAGACTGCATTTTAGGAATTGTATACACATCACGCGTTGAACCTGAAAGGTAAATTTTTAAGCAAGATCAACTTAAAATAAATTTAATGAATCAAACAACGCTTTGGAACCTAACGCACAACATCTAGAGGTCTAGGCTAGAGACGTATTCCGACGTCGTAAAACCTGGTAATTGTTTTTTTCATTGTTGGTTGGGTGATTCCTCCACTCTGAGACGGCAAGTGCCAGTACGGACTTGTGATCCCACGTACCGTCGAGTATATTTTGGGAGACCACAATAGGCTGCATCCTTTATCCTTAGGAAGTCGTGTCTGCCACCCTATTGATCACAATGCACTGAACACAGCATTTGGGAAGATTGACTGCCGTACCGTAAAAAGTATTCTGCAGTTTTACGATTGGTTTGGTAATCCGCTCTGCCTAGATCTCCAGAGAAGTCCATTTTGCTCCTTTTTAGACTCCTTAAAGGAAAAGGTCCTCTGAGCACTTGTCACTTCAGGCTCAATAAAAATCGAAGG
>APFE030122144.1:120264-132561 GCA_000404065.3 Pinus taeda | reverse complement strand
GAAAATGAAAGTAGACTTTACTTGTTTGTTTCTAAGATAGCCACCCATCTTAGTGGGAATAGTAGCATCCGAGTGGACACTATTCGTGGTAACACTCCTGAAACACTACTATTTCTGATGCAACTTGTAGAAGTTGTTTCATTGTCATTGTATATGCCAGTTTTCTTTCCTTGCAAGTTTTGAAGTACAATGTCATTTGAGCTCGGGGCTCGAAGTGGAGGCTATAAAGCTTAAATGCTTTGTGTTGATTTAGTTGGTTTTTGAGTCAGTTTAGATTCAGTTGTGACTCAGTGTTCAGTTTGTATCGAGTCATTTTTCAAGAATTAAAAAAAAAAATTCTTTCAAACTGACCATATTGGCCCAATCAGCTAGGCACTTGGTCTACGGTGTTCTTGACACCTCCAAGGAGCTTCCATCCCTAATAAGGCCAATGTTAGTGTCAGTATATGCATACTTCATCAGGGATCAAATCTGCTCTTTGCATTTTCATTTTAGGTATCTCATACCGAATTTTTGGATCATTCCATTAGGTCATGTCAAAATGGTCCACCGATGGTTGTCTTCTTCTCAGAAAATCAAATCTTCCCTTATGAGGTACATTTGCTGACCCATCTCCATGTTGTATTCAGTTGTGGTTTCAAATATGTTATTTTTAGTGTTAAGGTAGTTGTCTTTCCATTAGGTCTTAGGGTTCATTTCCAAGGTCCTTCCATTATGTCTTAGGGTTCATTTCCATGGTCAAAAGCATGGTTTCAAGTGTAAATAAAGGGCAGCAAAAGTATGAGGATGACCAATAAACAAAGAGTGATTACTAATAAGTCATGATTATGGTACAAAGATCTTATTTCACTAATGTAATTTTCATCTCAAAAAACATGTTTTTGAGATGAAAACACAGTATTTTAGTTGATTTATATTTCTTGATGTAAGTTAAGTCATTTCATGTAATAAGTGTTCCCAACTGCCCCAAGCATTTCTCCTTGCTGCAAGAAAATAAAACCATTGAAGAAATCAATTCAATCAGAGCATCCATCCACCTGAAAAGAGACAAAGAAGGAAAAGCATTAAACAAATATTTGAAGACAAAGAAAAAGTTCCAAAACATTAGAAAGTGGGTTTTCTAAAGAAAAATCAAAATCAACCTCTATATAAGATGTCAAATTCCTTTTCCAAATTCATCACTTTCATTTGACAAAGAGAAATAAGAGCATTGAAGGAGAGAGGGGAATTTTTCCATTGCAATTTTGCATGGTGTTGTGCACCTGTAGAACTTATGACTAGCAAGCACCAAAACACCCTATCAAACATCCAAATCGTGTTTTTTTCCTTCTAGAACTTCTAAAAAAGTGTAATCCTTGAACTATCCTCCTGGCATTTAGTTCATCATTTTGAAGGTTTGCTATTTAAAATTTCAAACCCTAGGTTGCCTACAAATCCCTCCACCTATCCCTTATGCCCTAATTCCCTCAAACAAATCCCTTCACCTACTCCTTATACCCTAATTCCCTCAAACACATTCCTCCACTTATCCCTTATATCTTAATCCCCAGAACAAAATCCGAAAACCCTATTTACTAAATAGTCCCTACCAAATAAAAATACCCTCCTTCTCACTCTCATATCATATATATTCCATCCTACATCGCATAAGCTGATCCGAATTGGATCTTAAAAACTCTCTAAGTTTTCATGACTCTTTCAGATTATGTCAAAAAATTCAAGTCTCATGGATGTCGATCGTATCAAAGCGCATAAACCGTTGGCCCATGGTGACCACATGCTGGCACAAATTGACAAACGAGAGGTGAAATCCAGAAACAGAGGTGGTTTCTCATATGAGATTAGCGCTAATCGCATATCGCAGGGCTTCCCTCTTAGTGAAGGAAGCCCCCAAGCGCTCGGTCACGAAGAAAGCATAAAACTGTACAGAAATCATCGATTCCATCAAAAGGCGGGTCCCATGCTAAAACCGGCAGGATATCGTGTTATAGACATCTTTGGGCACATCAACCCCAAACTTATATGTCAATGTATTAGGGCTTATCAACCCCTAAAAGAGTTTTTTCATACCCTAAAGGAACATAGTCATCTAAATACATCATTCCCCAAAATTTCCATCTGAGAAACCATCCAGAAATTGCCTAAATTGAACCATACTCACTGCTTCACTAGTAAAGTGCGATGCATACTGAGTGATACACTGCTAGGGTGTGATGCATACTGATTAGGCCTTCTATAGGGTGCGATGGGTGGGGATGGAAAAATGTACGAGACAGTTTGCTAGGTGGTTGCTCATGGAATCTTGTAGAAACTTCTCGTGTTGCACTTGCCTCTCTGAATTCACCCAAGGATGAGTAAGGGATCTAAGAAAATCTCCAATCCCTTCTCTTATGGAATCAATTGTAACAATTGGAATGACACTAATCAAACCCCATGGATGACTCACACCGTTGCACACATCTATAAATGGATCCCTCATCTAAGAGATCTAAAGGCTGGAATATTGTGAATTGCAAGGAAGCGATGATAGTTTGTAATTGAGGAAAGAAGCATTGTATTGTTGGAGTGATCTTGTTATTTCATGAGGTGAAGAGGGATTGAAGCTGGGAGGATGATGCTGGATCAGACAACTGGGCTGTAATTCTCCCTTCTATTAATAAAGTTCTTCAAGTTTTCTTCCATATGATTGTGCAATCGTGAATGTTATCATTTGTGAATGCTATCATTTGTTCATTATATATCTAATTCTGTAATGTTTATGTTGTAATAGATCACAATGCTTTGACAAATCTTTGTTGTTGTACTTGTGCAGGTACTCTCCAAGTGTGTTAAGTAAGGGGAGGAGTTGCAGGATCTATCAGAGGGGAGAGAGAGCAAGTAAGGGATTAAGAGGAAGTTCCAGGTTGGTTCCATTATCTTTCTCTTATCTGTTACACATAGAAGAAATCATTGAATTGCTTTAAACTGTTGTTTCTAGGGTAGCTTCCAAACCTAGAGGGCTGGCATTCTTTAGGAATACTAGTTTTCCCATAAACAAATTGGCAAATCCACTGGGGACATCGATCAAATGTTTGTTTGTTGTTATTGTTTATTTTATAAGCTATAGATAGAGTCTGATGTCAGCCAGGTAGCCTTCGAACTGCGCTTTCTCTGTAATTGCATAGTAGACGAATGTTGCTTCAGTCAATCTCTAGTTTAGTTTATGAATTAAACATTTGACTTGCAAGCATATAGATGCCCTTTTGGTAGCTCAGTAACCTCTCAAGACATTCCTTCATACTTTTCTCTTTATTGTTCATCAAAACCCAGCTTAACTCATTGAAAATAGCTACAAATATGAGCCAAAACCCATTTCAGTTGCGTTCCCTGGATCATCACACTGTCTTCCATTGTAACTTATTATGCATCGCACCTCCCAAGTGTAGTAAGTGTGATGCATCTCTGTTTCTATGAAGCCCAGGTGCAATGATTGACTGAACTCTTTTTCCATTCTAGAAATTAAGGGTTTTTGACCTTGTTTTCAGTTTTGTTTAGTTGTTTTGCTGTATATGAACAGTGCCTCTTTACTGAAGCTTACTTGCATCACTTAGATCAGCCTCAATTACATTAGGATTAGTAAGAGTTTTGTGTATTTTTTCATCATTTATAATCCTTTGTCAAAAAGTTTTTTAAATCGATTTGTCGCTTTGATACAAAAAGTGTCGTAATTGTCGTTTTGTGTCGAAAAGAGAAGTGTCATGAATTCTTCCTTCCCTTGATAATCGATTGAACTTTTCTTCATGTATTTGGTTTGATTTGTTTATATTCAAAGTTTTTAAATAATTTTTATTTAAAATTGAAAAGTTTCGTTGAGTCTTCCTTTCTCTTTTAAAGAAGAAATTGTCGAAAATTGTCATTTTGAGTGAAATATTTCAGATCTTTGCTACATTTAGTTTTCCTTTTTGGCATTTTTCACATTAAGGAGAACGAAAAAAAATACATGCATTTGCATTTAGCATTTTTAGTTTGTGTGTGAAAAGATGATTTAGGAAAATGCACTAGTGTGTGCTCTTTGCTCTTTGCTTAAAAGCACTGTAATTTTCTTTCCCTAGTAGCTAGGATTTTCATTGCTCAAAATAAACAAAGATTGTTTATAATTGTAGATTCCATCTTAGGAATTTCATATCTTCATCATGCGGTGAAATATTGAAAGGAAAACTCAAAACAAGACCAACTTTAAAATGAATTTCAATGAACCTAACAATACTTTGGAACTTAACGCAACATATCTAGAGGTCTAGGCTAGTGACGTGTTCCGGCGTTGTTAAAACTAGTGGCTATCGTTTTCATTCAAGGTTGGGTGATTCCTCCTCCTTGATACGACAAGTGCTAGCACAAACTTGTGCTCCCCATACCGTCGCGTATATATTGGGAGACCAAATAGGCTTAAATCCTTTATCCATAGGAAACTGAGTCTGTCGCCTTATTGATCGCAATGCAGTGAACACAGCATTCAGCAAGATTGAATGTCGTACATATGTCCTTGGTAATTTCTTTTTAATTTATCACCAAGGTTTATATTGAATTTTTGCGATTGGTTTGGTAATCCCTTTGTCTAGATTTTCCAGAGTAGTCACTTTCATTCCTTTTCAACTCTTTATAAGAAAAGGTCCATCTGAGCACGTGTCCTTTTAGACTCATTAAAAATCGAAGGAGACTAGAGTCATCTTTAGCTTTTTCTCGACTCTTAAAAACTGAAAAAGAAAAGTTGTGCCCAAGCGTCATTAAAATTAATTGAATTCAGAATAACATTCCTATTCCTTAGTTGATCTTAGGTTTAGACATATGGTGACAAATCCGGAATCCACTAATCAAGGAATCCCTTTCGATGGGAATCCTATTCCTTTTCCTTCTTTTGGAAATATTGGTGCTCCTTATATGGCTACATTATCCCTTTCGGGACTTACCATTGGCCTGCCAGTATGGCTGTTTTCAACCTCTTTGGTTCAAAATGTCGTGATTTCTCCACAATCGGGTACACTTTCAACTGAACAAAATCAACCTCCACTTGATCTTGAAGTTGACCCTTCGCCTTCTTCCTCATTTGTTTCTCCCTCCCCTTCTTCCTCTTCGCTTGGTGAAAGTAGTGATTTTAGTATCTAGGTGGCTGAGAAGAAGAAGAAAGGGAAGGAGAAGAAGAAGAAGCCAATTCAGCAAGGGGGCAACCAAGCAACCATTGCTTTGAATGCATCATCTAATGAAAACCTATCCATTAAACTTCCCAAGGCCAAATATCCATGCATAATTTGTACAGGAGACCATTTTCATCGAGATTGTCCTTACTTTCCTCAGATCTTGAAAGAATGGTCTTCCTGTTCACACCATCCGGTGTCATCAACCTCTGGAGATCATGTTGGTAACACACCATCAACTAGTGATAGTAAAGTTCATGGACGGAAGGGAAAGGTCAAGACTCCATGTAGGTTATGTGAAGGTAACCATTCCCTTCACCTTTGTCCTTTTTTAGATGAAGCCAAAAGAGTGTTGGATAACTGTCCTGCTTCACCGCAACGACTTCCATCTGGTTACAGGAAACTCTCCCTAAGTCCTTCACTAGTTGAAAACCCGATTGACTTAAATCAACCGTCGGTCGAAACTGCTCTCTCTAAAAGTGAATCCAATGAGTCTATACTTGACCAAAGTCAACAGGTCAAGGTAACAGTTGATCCAATTTCACCTTCCGCTAATCGTACCTTTCCCAAAGAGAGTGAAAATGATGTCGTTCAAGTTCTTTTTGTTACTTTGGATTCTAACGACCTTGGGGAAAATATACCTTTTCCATCAAGACAGGAGGAAAACCCTCCAATTCTCGTAACTCAAGGCATTAATTCTCCCGTTTCTTTGGTACCCCCAACAAGTAGTCTAGTCACTTCCTTTTATTGGAATCAACTAGCAGGATCCCGCCTTCTTTCTTATGTGTCTTTCCAGATCATAGTGAAAGTTTGTAAAATGATCATCTCTGGAACTATTATAGATGAAGGTGCATCAGTGAGTATCCTTTCTTCAACTGCTTGGAAAGTGCCTGGTTTGCCATCGCTTATGCCTGTTACACAGAATTTGTTAGGCTTTAACAAAGGAACTAGTTGACCATTAGGGATCCTTCCTAAGTTACCAATTACTTTGGGAGGGAAAACCGTTCATCTGAATGTGATGGTAGTCCCAAGACCTTTAGACTACAATTTACTTCTTGGGAGAGAATATGTTTAACATGGAGGCTATTGTTTCAACACTCTTCAGAGTGTTGTGTTTCCCTCATGAAGGCAAGATTGTCACCATTGACCAGTTTTCATTTCTTGGTCCAAATATAGCTCCAAGTCAATCATCATCCCTAAATGGTCCATTTACATCAATGGTATCACTTGAACCTTCATTCCATCCACCTGATAGCCATGAGTAATCTGGTGAATGTAATGAAGCTTGGGGGGCATGCACCTAATGGTAAAGATAAGTTTTCCTGTAGGTTATGTGATTGGTCTATCACACCATTCACCTTTGTCTATTCTGGATGAAACCAAAGAGGTGTTGCATAACTATCCTGCCTCACCACAGTGACTTCCATCTGGTTACAAGAGACTCTCCCTTTCATCATGCTAGGGGCATGCAAACCTTTTTCAATCATAGTTTTTTCGTTTCAAGCTTGTGTAAAAATGAAACTGAATCCAAGCATAGTTTTTTCGTTTCAAGCTTGTGTAAAAATGAAACTAAATCCAAGAATAGTTTCTTCATTTCAAGCTTGTGTAAAAATGAAATTGAATCCAAGCATAGTTTTTCATTTCAAGCTTGTGCAAAAATGAAATTGAATCTAAGCATAGTTTTTCGTCTCAAGCTTGTGTAAAAATGAAACCGAATCCAAGCATAGTTCCCCATGGTTCAAGCTTGTCTAAAAATGAACCCATTTTCAAAATTTAAACCCTTGTGATTGCCATTCTATCAGCCTTTTGAACCTTGGTTGTGTACATCCCATCACCACCGTCCCTTTGGCCAATCATACGCTCTCTCTTGGTTGTTTTACCCTTTTTGAGGAACAATTGCAATGAGTATTCTTATTAGCCAGCCTCTTCATAAAAATCAACATGTTTTGAGAAGTTCCAAAATCACCGGAACCAGTTGCTACCCTAGACACCACTCATTCCTCAAAATAGAGTCCTCTTTAAACCCTTTTCAGACTCGTTAAATATGAAAATATTGTCGAGCACTTGTCTTTTCCAACTCGTTAAAGTATTGGAAATGTCATCCCTCTTGTATTATTTTATCCTTTTTCAAACTTGAGGGATTATTTTACGAAAAAGAACTTATGGATTTTTCTTTTTGTCCCTTTTCAAACTCTCTAAACATGAAAAGGACCGAGATATCCTTGTCGTTAAACTCGTTAAAACAATAGCGACAAACTTGTCCATCTAGATGAGACCGAGTTTCACTGTTGCTAGACTCGTCAAAACATTAAATAGCGACAGGTTTGCCTGAAGGGTGAATTATAGAACAAGCATATGTTATCCTCCTCAAGCTTGACAAAAATAAAGAGGTACTGGTCAACAATGACTGGGGAAAAAGGGAAAAAACTTGAAGAATTTATGATAGCAAGTCGCTCTTGAACATGACACTACACTTCATCACCATCATTGAGTTGGGTTGGGTTATTCCGTTCACTAGTCATCTCACCATTGGTCTTTCATACCATCCATCTTTTGGGGTTAATGCTACCAATTCATCTTAGTGTCGTTGACATGTTCAAGAGAAGTCATTCAGTTGAGAAATCACCATCCAGTTAATGTCTCATCCACTGCAATACCTCCAACCTTCATTTTTTCATGACCACCATTCATGAACCTTGTGTTATCAGTTCATTTTCACCTCCAGAAATAATTTTCTTCATTTCGTGTCGTAGATGTGGTATACATCAAGGCCCTCCTACGACGAGTCACTTCTTGTCAACATCAACTCATTATCCAAGAAGTTGACTTAGAAACAACCCTTTTAGTGCGTTGAAGCTTGCATACATCAATGGCAAGTTTCTCACTTCCGGTGTTCGACATTGGATCATATATTCACACCACGTGAGTTGTACTATAGTACCTTGAGGGTCATTATCATTATCGGTGATTCCTCTCGTGTATGTTAACAGCTCACATCATTGGCTGGTAATCAGGAGATGTCTTTCCATGTTCGACTTCAGAACATCTCTTCACATGGATTGACTTGCACATCGAGCAAAGATTGAACAAGTTTGAAGACCCCAGATCTAGTTTCATCCATCTGGGCTGCGATATATTCAGGGACATAAAAACATCAAATGTACAAAGGCTATACACAGATGGTCATCCTAACCATGGATGATGACTCTATATTTGAAGAATCACCAGTCTGTATCTGCAGACGACTATCTGATAAATGTACATGAAATGAATTTATAAAGCTGAGTATGGGAATGCCTCCCTCAGCTAGATCATGAAAATTATATTAAGATAATGTATTGTATTGTAACTTATGCAGGTCACCTTCCAGTTCAAAACTTCAGATCCTCATGATAAAGCATTTCACCCGACATCAATATTTACGACTTCATGCTTTAGGGGGGAACTGTTATAGACATATTTGGGCACATCAACCCAAAATTTATATGTCGATGTATTAGGGCTCATCAACCCCTAAAAGAGCTGTTTCATACCCTAAAGGAACATAGTCATCTAAATACATCATTCCCCAAAAGATCCATATGAGAAACCATCTAGAAATTGCCTAAATTGAACCATACTGATTGCTCCATTGGCAAAGTGCGATGCATACTGAGTGGTACACTACTAGGGTGTGATGCATATTGATTAGGCCTTCTATAGGGTGTGATGGGCGAGGATGGACAAATTTCTGAAACGGTTTGCTAGGTGGTTGCTCGTGGAATCTTCTAGAAACTTCTCTTGTGCCACTTGCCTCTCTAAATTCGCCCAAGGATGAGTAAGGGATCTAAGAAAATCTCCAATCCCTTCTCTTATGGAATCAACTATAACAAGTGGAATGACACTATTAAAACCCCATGGATGACTCACACCCTTTCACACATCTATAAATGGATCCCTCATCTAAGAGATCTAAAGGCTGGAATATTGTGAATTGCAAGGAAGTGCTGATAGTTTGTAATTGAGGAAAGAAGCATTGTATTGTTGGAGTGATCTTGCTATTTCATGAGGTGAAGAGAGATTGAAGCTGGGAGGATGATGCTGGATCAAACAACTGGGTTGGAATTATCCCTTCTATTAATAAAGTTCTTCAATTTTTCTTCCATATGATTGTGCAATTGTGAATGTTATCATTTGTGAATGCTATTGTTTGTTCATTATATATCTAATTCTGTAATGTTTATGTTGTAATAGATCACGTTGCTTTGACGGTTATTTGTTGTTGTACTTTTGCGGGTACTCTCCAAGCGTGTTAAGTAAGGGGAGGAGTTGCAGGATCTATGAAAGGGGAGAGAGAGGAAGCAAGGGAATAAGCGGAAGTTCCAGGTTGGTTCCATTATATTTCTCTTATCTGTTACACATAGAGGAAACCATTGAATTGCTTTAAACTGCTGTTTCTAGGGTAGCTTCCAAACCTAGAGGGCTAGCATTATTTAGGAATACTAGTTTTCCTAGAAACATATTGAAAGGGCTTCGAGGCGATAAGCAGTTTTGACTGAGTCCCACCCGATGCCATACACCAAGTGACACGCGTCCGGCGAATGAGAGAGAAAACCGCCCGCATCGGATGGGTAAACATCATGTAACTTAACCGCCCGATATGGATGGAGACCGCAGGATCTGGGAAACCCAGATCAATGGCGGAGGCACGTTGTGACAAACGATCAGATTTGGCAGGTGATAAAGCAGGATTACAGGGGATTTGAAGTCCGACGTGGATGATGAGTTGGCAGAGGAATCCGTTTTGTGGGCAATCTTGGAGCAACAGAAATAATGACCGTTCAAAAGAATACTAACACCCAGTTCATGAGGAAATAGGTGGCCACCTCCCTACGAAGCGTTACTCAGTGATGATGACGCATAGTAGAGGAATTCGAATGAACAGAGGTAAAGAAACTGGAAGGTCGGGAAGCAGAAATGAATAGTCACAAGCAAACTAGCTTTAAAGCCATGAACTGACAAAAGCAGAGGAGGTAGAGACCGAGAAGAAAAACAGAGAGGCAGTCACAAGAGTTTGCCACATGAAGCTAGCTAAGAACATAGTAGAAGTCGAGCTGACCTGAAGGTAGCATCGAGCTAAATAGAGCCAGAGTAGAGTCAGAGAGTCTGTGTACTCCTCGCACTCCAAAAGGCTTGCGAGGGTCATGCAAACTCCTCGACAGAGGCCTGTCATACTACTATGACCTTAAAGGTCGAGAATCAATAAGGAGAGTCTGTGTACTCCAGTCCTATTGATCTTCATCTATTTAGTGAGACTCAATCTGAGTCCACTGTTGTAAAACACTGCTTGAAAACATAATAGAGAGGTCACCACTAAAAGGCTAGACCAGGAGACGTAGCCCAGGAGCATTGGGTGAACTCCTTATTAAACTTGTTATGTTTTGCATGTTTGACTGTTATGTTTTTCTCTGATTGCCTCAGTGTCTACGTATTCTAGCAATCTTATCGATCTGTTGCATAAGTAACATAGGCACATCCAAGCACATGAGTTTGTAATACCTTTAAATTCTTCATCCTGGATAAATTCCAGATCAAGTGGTATCAGAGCGTCTAGGTTGTTAAGGTTAGACAAGCTTGTGCTGGATTTTGTTGTTGAATGTTAACTAGATCAAAGCTTAAATTAGGAGAAGGAGAGTTGGTTGAAGCTAACCCAGAAATTGGAAGAGGCTATTCTAAGAGGAAAATGTCAGAAGAGAATCCCTTGGAATTAGACTCCCAGTTCATGGATAGTTTTATGACCATGAAATCCATGGTGGAGGAAATGTATAGAGAATTCCGGAAAAGTAAGGATGAAGATTCATCCCACTCCAAACAAGACAAAGGAGTAGAAGAATCTCTCCTCCATGACCACTCTAAAGGCAAAGGGAAAGAAGAAAAAATTCTCACCCCTCCTAATAGCCCTGATAATAAAAAGAAAGCATATTTGATTAAATTAGATGTTAAATTTGATTTACCAATATATGACGAAGAGTTGAATGCAGAAAAGCTGGATAACTACATCAGACAGATTGATGTTTATTGCAGAGTACAGAGCATTGACTCAGACAAGAATAAGGTTCAGCTGGCCAGACTATGCCTGGGAGGCACTGCCTTGGTATTGTGGGAAGGCAAGACATAAGCTGACATGAAGAAACATGGTAGGATTCTTTCTTTCTGGAGTGAATTTGTTTCTGCAATCAAAAAGTAGTTCTGTCCACTAGCCTATATGCAGCAAGCCATGATGAGCTGGCAAACTCTTTGTCAATTGAAAGGGAAAAGTGCACAAGGTGATACTCAAGAATTTAGAAAGAGAGCTTTGATTTTATGAATTTCATTAGACTCACCTGAGACTCTGTTGAAGTACATAGGTGGTCTACACAGCTACATGAGGCACACTATCGTCATGTTTAATCCCACTAGTATAGATGAGGTATCCGTTCAGGCTATACATATAGAAGCCAGAGGTAAGAATGGGAACCTAGAAGTTGGGGTGTCATCCAAACCCACTGCAAGCAATAATAAGGAGAAAAGAAAACATAAATGGAAAGAAAGGAAGACAAATACTGTATAGAAGAACAAGTCTTCATGCACTCACTGTAAGAAGGATGGGCATGATGATGAACACTGCTGGATTCTGCATCCGGAGCTGAAACCCAAGAAAAACAAGGGAAAGAAGAAGAGAACTACTGCAGCTATTCAAAAGGATTTGGGGTCAGACTTAGGAGATGAAACAACAATCGCGGCCACAGGTATAAGAGGTAAAATCATGAATCATATACTAGTAATTATGCTACTGATAATGAAGAAAATGAGATGAAAAGACATGAGTTTTTTCATATTCAAGTTATTTCCAATCACCAAAAGATTGATACTTTGTTTGATAGTGGCTCACAAGTAAAATTAATTTCTGAAGCAATTGTAAATAAATTGGGATTACTAACCACACCTCACAAGAAACTGTATCCATGAGGTTGGTTATGTGATAAAGAAAAGCTACAAGTGACTAGACAATGTAAACTTAAGTTTTCTTTTGGGTCAGCATTTGTAGATGAGGTTGAGTTAGATATAGTTCCTTTGGATATATGTGGAATTGTTTTAGGAAGTCCTT
>APFE030122144.1:67463-83832 GCA_000404065.3 Pinus taeda | reverse complement strand
AAGGAAGTCCTAATTCCAGCAGCATCTACCCTTTGGAATGTTCAGCTTTCAACCTCCCCTCCTCTAGCCCAATGCCTTGTATTTATAATGTTCTAGAGGAAGTTAATTAGGTCCAACATCTATGGGATAAGCCCCTCTTTTGGATGGGGTAGTTCCTCTCTTGATGGGATAAGTTCCTCTTTCATAGGGATGCATGAACCATCTGGAGGCGCTCAATACACGTCAAACAATCTTCTAGAATGCTCTATAAATAACCACAAGTAACTTTTTTAAGATGAAACTCGCGCCTTTTGACCTTTACAGGAGTACGCACCCATCCCTTGACTTACAGAGCGTACAAGTACGCAGGTACAATGAGCTTGGGATGCGTACACGCAGGTAAGGTAGAGAGAACCTGCGTACCCAGAGATAAACATGATTTTAAATGACTTTTTCTCTTTCTTGAAGTTTGACATGGAGAGCAGAGGTATAAGGCTTGACAAGGAGGATAGTATGACTGTTGATGGAGCCATACTAACTGCAGATAGTCATGGTGACAAATTTTAGTGTAACAGATACAATACTCAATACCTTGAGATCCTATAAATTATGGGACCCTAACAGACAGTATGGTTATTTGCTGGTTGAAGAAAATGTGCATACGTATATGTGGTTATTATTGTAAATAACGTAATGAGTTATGTTATAAAGCTCCAGTAAATGGTATGTTTGTCATGTTTCAGCAGTGGTCATTCTAAATACTGCAACGAGCTATGTTATAAAGATCTATGGCTAATATGTCTTTTCTTTAGCAGTCTTATTGGTTATAGGTGTCATTAAACACTGAGGATGGTGTTCCCCCAAGGGGGAGGGTTCTCTAACAACCCTAGCGAAAATTCCATGTAAAAAATATATATGGCCATGGTTGTTGGGACATGTATTCCAAGCTAAATGGTGGGAGAAACATCCAAGTGGGCCTTGATTTGGATTATTATGCTGAAGGGAATTGGCAAAGGAAACGACTAAGGTTTTATAAAGGCATGAGGCATTAATTTGCATTTATTTCTAAAAATAATGGAAATTAGGGGAAAAAGAAGGTGAAAGGTCACAGGTTGCATGTGAGGAGAAAAATGAAGGAAAATAATGGAAAGTGAAGAAAAAAGTGGCCTCATTCATAAAAAGGATTTTGAGGTTCAGTTGGTAAGCTTTTGATAGGTTTTGGTGGAGCTCTCTTCTATTATATTCTCTCTCTCATACTCTTGGACATTTAGAATTTTCTTGGAGCAGTCTTGGAGAGTGTGGCATACTTGGAGTTTTGGAGCAAGAAGGAAAAGGAAGAGAAATAAAGCGCAAGAGGACATGGGGATCAACACCTATATTGAGTTTTGCTTGCAGGTACCGAGTTGCATGTATGTTTTCCTCACTAGTTTTGGCATGCATGACACATGCATGTAGTTTATTGGTCATGATCTATCATTGGCATGGAGGGTTGCCTAGATTGACAGTGGATTTTCCTAGCCTTGTCATTTCTTAGATAGCCATGGTGTTGTGGGTTATTTATTTGTTTTTCTGGTTGGTTCTCATTTTTCCTTAGCTTGGGTTGAGTTATTAGTTCCTGAAGCCTTGGTTGGACAAATGCTTTGGAAGACTTGTAATGGCTTGGGTTGAGTTACTAGTCTTGGAAGTCTTGGTTGGAAAAACGCTCTGGATGCCCTGTAACAGCTTGGGTTGAGTTACTAGTCCCGGAAGACTCTATTGGACAAACACTCTAGAAGTCCTTGGTGGGTTGAGTTACTAGTCTTGGAAGCCCTCGTTGTACAAATTCTCGGGAAGCCCAAAAAATGTTGTGGGTTGAGTTACTAGTCCTGAAGCCTTGGTTGGACAAACGCTCTAGAGCCCGGCGACAACCATGCGTTGAGTTACTAGTCCTAGAAGCCAGGTTGGAACAAACGCTTTGGAGCCATGTGAGGCTTAGATAGAAACCAACCTAATGTTGGTTTTTTTATGTCTAACCGTGAGGTCGAATCACTGTTTGACGGTTGAGGTGGATGACCTTTGGAAGCGTTGGATGATTTTTTATTGATGTCTTCTATGAGATCCCACATTCATGCTTGGAATATGACATGGGGGTGAATGGCTGAAGAGAGATTTTCCTTAGCCATTCTACGTTCGGGTGGAACATGGAATTCCCATCTCGAGTTTGGTTTTGTATCATTAATGAAAGGTTATTTCTCCTTGTATTTCTATGAGTATTATGATGGATTATATGTGGTGTATATGGTTGTGATTTGATTGATATTTTTATCCCTATTATGTTGGTTATGTATATGTTTTATGACAACAGATATATATGGATCTCATCATGTTTTTACTTGTAAATGAATGAAATATTCACTATGAACTAATGGATGGAATGGCAGTTAAAGTGATAATGAAACAATGCTTCATGGCGAATCTCAAATCAGTATAAGACCCCTATGCTGAGATATCTTATTTACACCTGCAGGTTGCATATTTACTAAGTATTTTATATATTTTTTGTCATGGTTAGGCTTGGTTAGCTCAATCCCTTGATCAAGTTTTGTGTTAGAGGCTTTGCCTTGGTGTCATTTATTGTCTTGGAAAGTCTCAACAATTTCTAAGTATTCGTTTGGAGACTAGCCTTGAAAAAGTGGCTTAAATTGCATAGTCTTTGGCATAGAACTTGCTAAAAAAGACTATAGTCTCTCCCTTATAGGCATTGTGGGAGCGACTATAGGGTTCCAGATGCATGCATCCCTTGTCATGGGAGAGACTTTGGGTTTAATTCATTGAAATGCTAGGTTAACTTAGGGGTTGGGCACTTGCAGTGGTGTATTAGCTAATGGGGACCTTGAAGCACCTGAGGGACATATGTAAGGTCTTGTTTTATCAACTCCATTTCCTTAAGGTTACGTAGAAGGTTGAGTCTTATCATAGTGGCCTCTCGTCGCATGTTTACCCCGGCTAGCCGGTTTCTTGGGTAGATGTGGGAGGAGGGTGTTACAATATGGGTCTGTTGTTCCAAGAATTTATCTACGAGACCACCATAGTAAATTTTTGGAGGTGATTCAAAGGTATTTCACATGTGAAGGGAGGTTCAGTAAAGTTTATCACTATCATATTAGGATCTTAATGTATTTTACAAGTAGGAAGCCTTTGAATCTTCCTTACTACTTATTTAGGATTATTTGTAAGATGGTTGACAGAGTCCAAACAAAGGGGAATCAGATTGAAGCTCGTTTGCTTCATTTTTCATTGACTAAATTGCTTGTGATAAAGAAAATTGAAAAGAAGGATCATTCATGGCAATAATTTTTGGTTTCTTGAGGGTGGATAACACAATATTCTAACAACTAGAGGACCAATAAATATACCCCATTAGTTGTAATCAAATAGGCCTCACTTGTAGCAGCTAGCTCAGTCAAAAATATTTTGACTAAGAACAAATCAGTTGATAAAATAAGTGCTAGGAAGCTTCACTTCTCACATGAGGTAGAAATAGTGGCTAGGGTAGTGAGAACAAGAGCTTCAAACAAGAGATTTCATATAGATCCAACACCTACACCTGTTCAAGTTGTTGAATCAGAAAGTACACATAAAGAAGCATAAATTGATGAAAGGGGCTAGAGTGTTAGATATTTGCAAGATCATTTCAATAAGTCTTATCTGACAATAGCATATTTGTAGCAAGAAAATAGAGAACTTAGGCATAAAGTATCACAAGAAGTTGTTCAGCCCAGTGAAGGAGAACCATCAAGGAAAATATCAGTACATGCTGCTAAAGGAAAAAGCAAACAAATCATTGATGTTTAAGAGATAAAGGAGATAGTTGAACAATCAAGGAGACCTATTACTATGTCTATTGCCAAGGTACAAATGAAAATAAAGGAGACTAGTCAAAATAGAGGGTGTTTTTTGATGAGAAAAAAGAGTTTGAAAAACTATTGGAACGACTTGAAGAAGGTCAACAATAGGTAGATCATCTTGTAGAAAAATATCACAGGGATAAGTTGAAATTGTTTAAACAGTTAGAATTTTTTGAACCTGTCCTTGAAAAATATAAATACAAGTTGAAGTGGACCTTGCCTTTGCATAGGCAAATGAGAAGTTTGTATGTACAAAGTTTGGTATTAAAAAGAAGACTCAGATTGGTAAAGCATAAGGTTATTGAGACCAAGGAATCTGGAAGAAAGAGGAAGAGGGGAAAGTTGGATATACTAGAAGAGTCTAGTACAAAGGTAAATCTTCATTAGGAGAATACCCTTAGCTCTAAAGTTTTTTCTTTTGCTAAAGAAATCATAAATAAGTCAGTTTTGGTGGAGCTTGAAAAAACGCAACAAGGACTTGCTGCACTTTTTATGTAGCCTTTGATGTTGACAATATAGTGGAGTTTTGAAGTTTTGATTGTCATGAAATATTTATATGAAATTCATAACACTTATATTGATGCCTCCATCATTTATACCACAAGAAAATCATCATATGTTCAAAATTTTTAAGGCACTGCGAAAGTTGACAGTTTTGCTGCAAAAGTGGGGGTTAGTCAATAAAGAGGTCTGGAAGCACTATGAATCTTATATTAGAGGTCCAATACCATCATAGAGACATTTTAAAGATACCAATTTTCTCCATTTTGTTAGAGGAGCGTTGCAACCATACATAACATGGACGACTACTTCAACTTTATGTGAAACTAGACAGTCAACACCATTTCACTTCATATTTCGAATTTTTGGTTTCTAGAAGTAGTTTGGATCATGTAGATGGGTAGAATATTGCCTTAGGAGGTGTAGTTAATGTTTATTTGAAAATATTCCAAGTTGATGATGTTTTAGGCATATATTGGTTGTAAGTAAAACCACCCCTATTTTTAAGTATATGGACCAAAATTTCTATGTATCTAGTTAGAAGTTTGTTTGGTTCCATAATTTCGACCACCTAGAGTGGAAGATTGAACCTCATGATGTATATAGAGATGAAAAACATAGTAAATGGTTTTTTTGGCCAAACTAGAGAGAGAGACTTCTTGAACATATTGTATTTTCAGAAAACTTTTTCCATTGAATGAAAGATAGAAGGTGATTTGCAGGGATTCATGTGTCAGGTCCTTATGGTGTTGTGTTTATTTCTGCTTGTAAATTTCTATTATGTGTTTACATCTCTTGAATGTACATCTTCATGCTTGGAAGAACTAGATGCTTAATTCAAAATTCATCTTGATGGTGCTCTGATTTAGTTTTTCCCATCTAATCTGTGTTTTCATCTTAGATAAATATTTAGGATTCATTTATAGATTTATTCTCTAACTGTTGTTTTCAACTTTATTACACTCACCCTCCTACAATGGATTAATTTGATTACATCACCAAGACTACCTACCTTGTGCCCATGAAAAAACCATTTCTCTTAGCATCACATCCCTGGAAAATTAATAACTTTGACATGACTCCATGCCCAATGGATCAGTATCCTTTCTTACTAGCAACCTTTTGAAAAATAAAACCTCATTGAACAATATACCTAGTCTAATATCATATCAGTTTAAGCAATCTAAGTAAGATATCCCTATCCAAGGCTAGAAGGGCTAGATTCTAGCCTAAAAGTGGTTTTGGTTACCTCTAGAATTTATCTTTTTAGACTAGGGAAATTTACAGAGTGCTAACACTTGGTAGAAGGAAGGACAAACATATAGTCCATGGAGATGGATTCCTAGGTCTAGTTAGGAGTAGGAAAAGGAGTATACAAGCCTTGCTTCTTAATAGCTGGATTGGAAATGGAACAAGCCATTCAGGATCTAATGTATTTTCCAACATCCTGTCAGAGTTTGGCCAATAAAAATGTTTTTGTAGTATGGCAACAATTTTCTCCATACCGAAGTGTATTGTGACCCAACTGTAGTGTGCCTCCCAAATCAACTTGGCACACTCACTTGAAGGAACACAAAGGTGACCCAGGTAGCATAATAATGCATCTTGGAGATGGAAGTCTGGAGCTTGCTTTCCATCACCTAGAATCTGGTATGTGGTGGTGGACTCTTTTCTTTTTTGTATAGTTGTGGCCATCAAGAGGTCTCATGGCCACAAGAGTTAAAAGAGTGGCTAATGTTGCAGCTAGTGGATGACTGAGGCAATATGCAACATGATTAGTGCTTTCTTTATGGTATTTGATATTCAAATGGAATTGTTGTAGATATGTGGACCACTTCTGATGATGATCATTCTGCAACTTCATTTCGGTCTGTATAAACTATAAGGGTCGGTGATCTTTGTAGATGACCATATCCTTCCCTAGAATGTAATTTTTTCGTTATCAGCAATCCCGCATGATGGAGTACATCTCCTTATCATAGGTGGGGTATTTCCAAATGGTGTGGTAAAGTGTCTCACTATGATATGCCATTGGATGCCCTTGTTGAGTGAGAACTGCACCAATAGCATAGTCAGAGGCATATATTTCAATTTCAAATGGTTGTAGCAGGTTTGGCAATGTGAGTACTGGTGCAAAGCAAAGGCGGTGCTTCAAATCAACAAATGGATTTTGTTAGGACTCAAACCAGAAAAAATTTGCATTCTCTCCGCCCTTAGTAGCTTGACTCAAAGGCCAATTGTTATGAGAGAATCCCAACACAAACCTCTGATAACAATTGATAAAGCCCAAAGTCGGGGTGGCCAATCCTTAATGACTTGGATCTTAGACAGATCCACATGCACATCTTGCTCATCAATGATGTAACTTGGCCCAGGCTAAATGTGAATTTATCCACATTGGTACACAGTTTGTGTTGTTGCAGGGTTTGAAGTACTTACTAAATGTGTTACAAGTGCTCTTCCCAAATGTTGTTGAAGATGAGGATTGGGTAGAGGTGCTCCGAGAGTCAGATCAATTGAATGCTTAACCTCACAATGAAAGGGTTCCCTTGTCGGTGAGGAGAAGATGCCCATGTATTCTTCAATGGCCTTATCCACCTGCTTCTATTACGTGGAGGAACCCTTCGTGGGGGCCATGGATGTGGCCACTATTTTCCCTTTACTTTGAGAGCGAATAAAAAAGAAAGAAAAAATTCCTGGTCCAGGACATGATCTTACTGCACTCCTTAGCAAAGATCAAAGAGATGGCGATAGGTAAGGCTACCTCTAGTATTCTATAAAACCTACTTCCCAAAGAAATAATAACAGTGTGATGCCTTGACTCATACATAGCATGATACTTCCACAAGTATGGTTTGCTTAATAATACATCACAAACTTCAAGAGGAGCAATGCCACATAGTAACTCATCCATGAAGGGTTTGATGCTATAGGGAAGACGACATTGTTAGCTTATGCAAAGATCTTGTCCTTGGTGGAGGAACCCGATGGTGTATGGTTGTGGGTGTGGTCTGGCTGGTAGGCCCAACCGCTTAACAACCTCCACTGAGATAAGGTTTATTTGGCTCCTATTGTAGAAAATGAAATATAGTGGAGACCCCATCACCCACATCTATGAGTGGAAGAGATTCTCCCCTTCTTATGGATCTTTGACCTCAATCTTCTAGATCTTAGTGTTGGCAATAGTGGCACTGGGTTTCGCATCAATAATCTGTTTCCCTTTGTCATTATCCTTGTGGGTTTTTGACTCAGAGTCAAAACATGCATCTGACTCTGAAGCCTTCAACTCGATCATAAGTGGCTGCTTGGCTCAACACTCACTTGTGTTGTGAGTGGGGATCTTATGGAACTCACACCACTTTCCTGTGTCCTTCTTTGTCTTTGTGGTGTTGTTCTTTTCTTGCAGCTTCAGTGGGTTGTCCTTGGTCACAATGTCTTGGATTTGTCATTTTTTCTATGATTTGGGGGCACCTTTCCCTTGCTTTGGATTCACAGATCCAAAGTATCACTTATTTTGTTTAATTTTTTTCTCGATCTTGACAGCGTATTGATAGGTGGTGCCAATCGAGGAGATATCTAGGAACTCCATCTCGTCCTAGATTTATTTGTGTAGAAAACTGTGATATTTGAGTATAATATGCTGCTCAAAATCCTTGATACCCAGCTTTGTGCGAAGGGTATGAAAAATATTTGTGAACTCTGAAATGTATTGATCTCTTCCTTGTCACAGCATGGTCCACTTTATGTACTTATATTCATAACTCCCGATACGGTAATATTATTCCTTAATGCCATCTCAGAAAGAATTCCAAGTGGGTGTGCTTGAAAAAAGTGAGGGTTCCCTCTTGTCCCTCTGCTCACAATAGGTTTTGCACCAATCCTTGATGTGGGGGGTGACTTTGAGGAGTGAAAAAGTAATCTTCTTCCTATTGGATAAATCATGAACCAAAAAATATCCTTCCAACATAGTCAACCATTTATCTACAACATCTGCATTTATCTGGCATTCAAATATGGGAATTTCAAAGTTGACTTGTACCTTAAAGGGAGTGGCACCTCCAAGGTGGCTACTAGATGAATATGTGTCGCTTGTGGGTATTTTCCAAAGGATCTAAGCAAATTTTTCCATCATCAAGTTCCTTTTTCGCTCGAGGGCTTCTTCAAGCAATATTTTGAAATGATATTCTACTCACTCGTCTTTCTTTTCTTCTGCCATGAGAGGTCGTCGAGGTTGGCAAGGTCAGTCTTGTAAAGGTTCAACCAGTTCAAGCCCTAATTCCTTATACCCCGACCTCAATGGGGACATGCACAAAAAAATAGAGAAAGAGTAGACTGCTCTGATACCACTGATCTAGATTTATGAATGAACAAAATGAAATACAAATATAGATAGAAACATAGAGATATAACAAAAACAAAACTTCAATTCATTAATAACAACGTATTGAAAATTGTTTACATGTAGAATGGAAATAAACTAGCTTAGGCGATGGTAGCTTATCTTTGAGAAGAGATGTGGCGGCTACATGCCTTCTGAACTATGTTACAATGAGGCTCGAAGATCTATTTATTATCGAGAAATAATAGAAAACCCCAAAGATCCATAAACCTAACTCTTGGAGATGAAGCGACAAAATTAAATGGGCCTCGTTGGGGTAAATTGGTACATCAACTTCCCAAGGTCGTAACTTTGGCATACAATTTTCGTTTGATGCATATGATACCTCGTTAGAAAGATCTATTCGAGGAATATAAATTCTGACTACAAACCACAATTATAAGGCACAGGTTTTCCCGTTTTTCCAAAAAAACATTTTTTTAGGGCCTCAAAATGGCTCCGGAAGTTTAAGACCCAAAAAATTACCAAAAATAGTAAATTGCACTACAATTAAGGAAACTAAAAGAAACAATGGTGGGGTTCCAATTGGAATAGGTAGGTGGCCACCAACATCCACCTAGATCATATGATAAGGCCAAAGCTTCTAGATTGAATGGCTATCACTTCGATTTTAATAATGTAATAGGGTGAGACTAAATTTTATGTAAATATACGTGTTTATATTTTATAGGAAGGGGTTGAAGGATGAAAATTTTATTTAATTGAACTTTGTATTATGCTAGTGATAACATAATGAGAATATTATTTTCTTATTCAACATTAAAATTACTACAACACTTTATATTCATTAGCAAAAGGAATTTACGTAGTTGTTATGTCTGGAATTAGATCTTCCAAACTTAACAAATAGAACAGTACACTCCTGATGATAGCAAATAAAGAGAGACATCAATAAAGTGTATAAACAATAAGTCATTTTCCAACCAACTAAGACAACACCAAAAGGAAAACATGATAGTTCTAACTAGGTCACTCATATCCAAGAATCAAAGTCATATCCAACACACCATAACTTCCAATGTTCTCCACAAAAAATGCTTAACCATTCGACACAGAAATATTACAAAAACACATATCCAAAGTTCCTTGTTTCAGAAAAATTCAAGGCCATGAGTTTTATCACATAGGATTTGTATCACACACAGAAGGAAAATTAAACTCATGCAAACCATTAATGATTTAACCAATCCATATACGCCATGTGCAAATTGAACATCACTCACAAAAAGATAATTGTAACAATACCCACCCAAAGAGAAATTTAAAACCATCCCAAGATGCATACGACTAAAGAAACCACAACTATAGAGCGAAGTGCTATAGCGACATAAATACAACAAGCAATTTTGGGCCAAAAGAAACACCATCATTACAACAAAAACTAGGAGTCACATAGCATACATGAGACTATAATCCCTACTTTCAATAGAGCTACGAAAGACCCAGAGAATATAGACACCACTTCAAATGTAGCAAGCCTATTTTTGAAAAACAAGAATACCATCTACAACACTAAGTAATCGTAAAATTGAAAATAGAGACTAGACAAGTTTCTCCATAATAGTGTAGATTGTATACAAATATCATAATCTGCTACACTGATCTTAACAACCAAAATATGTTGAGACCGCCATGAAGAGACCATACCGAGAACATGTTTACCAAAATAGTAACAAAAAAATTAAGGCCAACCATCGCTAATCCTAATCAGAGGAAATTATAGTAATCTCCTGAGCACTGTCAGTTGAAAGATCAGTGGGATAATGAACCGACAAATCAGTGAGATCACCAAAGGCAAAATCTAACACCATAAAGATTTCCACTCGATTAAATTAAGAATCCACATTATCTAAACAAAACCTTTGGTTCCAAAGCATACATTTGATATCTTCTAATGAAGAGAATATAATATAGTTCTCTACTTGCTTATCCTTGAAAATTAGATGCACTAGTGTATCCATTTGTTGGTGTAAAACCAAAGAGTTCAGGAAATGAAGAAACCTTTTCCTGAATCTGCCAAGGATCAGAAACCATATCGTATCTTCCCCTGCCACTTCTTAATCATAGTGATATGAATGTTTCCCTACTTCTTTATACAACAACAATAAGATTTATTTCCTCGACTATAGAGGAAAAACATCAAAGAAAGTCACAACCGAGTCATAGGAAAAAGGACATACACCTTTGTACCTGACATTACCTATGCCACCCCTTCTGCTTATCATTCTCTCGCAAGGAAGCATGATTATAGTGGCAGGGGAACAATGGGGACAACTACTAAGAAAACCCCTACATGAGAAACAAGAGACAGGATGAGACACAAAGCCTTCAAACCCTAATATCAAGACTACAAAATCATCCCTCAATTGCCATACTGGAGGACCAAATTCTAGTAAATTTCCAAATTCCCCACAACACAGGGACATAACAACCAAATTCTCCAAAATCATAACAAACAATGAAACCTATAGATACCCAAAGAAAGGGAAAGAGAAATTCCAATGCCCAATGCACACAATGTCATGAACCAAGCAAAACCCATAATAATTAAATATAATTGCACTTGAGCTAACTTACTGAAACCCAAATTTACAGATTCAAACTACCACTTATACATAAAACATATGCACCCAAATAAAACTCCTAGATTATTATGCACCTCTATTGAAAGAGAAATAATCCTCCCAATGTAATGTAAACCCAATAAAACAAATAGTCTACCAGTAACAAAATTGAGTGTCTGCAAAGGGAGATTTAATACCTCTACAACTACTATCAAACTTTCCAAAATAAGAGTTGTGAAAAGTATGGACATGAGCTGAGAAATAGGAGGCTCACATGAGTTATAGAGGACAAATGCTTTAATGATTTTTTTTATATTGCCTTCACATGTGCTAACAAGGCTTAATAAACCAAATTTCAATTTGCTAGTAGGACCTTCATGCACGCTTAGTGTTGATATTTTTAAAGTAAATTATTTATGTTCATGCCATGCTTTCAAATGGAAATTTTGGTTTTTGAAGGGAAACAAACATGTTGACTTGCTGGATTAGACCTGTATGTTTAGGATGGTGGAATGAGGCTTCTTATATGTCATCAATTATATGTGATTCAATTTAATTACATTTTAGGGCAGTAATGTATTGTTTAATGTAATCATACACACTACAATAATTTATCAGTTAGTGAAATTAATCATATGACATAGAATAATTTATAAAGTTAATCATATGCCATACAATAATTTCTAAATTAATAAGGATTTTCTGAAATATATGATTAATGGATCTCATTTATATTTTTTTTGACCCCATGATAATTATATCTTTTTCTTCTCTATCCTAGTTATATACATCCTATTGTGCTCAATGAGAAAAAAGCGGCAAGGAGACACATATAATCCTAGAGAGCATTTGTAGAGTTTTAAGGTCATGATAGAGAAGCCCAAAGCATACTTAATTATCATGTCCATGCTTCATTTTTCTTTATCATATTTTATTAATTTGGGTAAAAGTTAGAAAAATATGTAAGTAAGCATTTCAGCAAAACTTCTACATAAGCATGTAGGTTAATATTGTACAATTATGTGTCAATTCCATTTTTAGAACTTGTGTGTACTTTGTTTGTTCTTGAAGTGCATTTATGTTTTTGAGAAATTAATAAATGATATCATATAATCCTAGAAAGCATTTGTAGAGTTATAAAGTCATGATAGAAAAGCCCAAAACATACTTAATTATCATGTCCATGCTTCATTTTTCTATATCATATTTGATTAATTTGGATAAAAGTGAGAAAAATATGTAAGTAGGCATTTTAGCAAAACTTATGCATAGACATCTAGGTTAATATTGTGCAATTATGTGTCAATTCAATTTTCAGAACTTGCGTGTACTTTCTTTGTCCTTGAAGTGCAATTATGTATTTTGAGATATTGATAAATAGTAGCAATTACAATATTAGTAAACTTATAATAAAATATAAAAAGTACTTTAAACAATTAAGTATAAAAAATTGTAAGAAAATATTGATAATTATAACTTGAAATAGTTTTACTTGTAAATTTTGATATAAATTTCATAAACTTAAAATATTTTAAAACCATCATAAAATTTTAAATCTCACCAAACATCTATAAATGGGAGGTGAGCAAACATACTGAAAGAATAAGATCGTTATCAGTCTCTGTCCATGATAAAGGTACTTCAAAATTCCTAACAGAATCAGAGAATGATTTGATGCCAACTAAACTTAAATCTACTACATATCGGCAAAAAAATTCTGGCGACGATTTATCTAAGATTGAGATTATCATATTGGCAAAAAAATATCTGGCATCGAATTATCTAAGATTGAGATTATCGCATGGCAAGAGACGTTGACTTTGAAGCAATGGATGGCCTTCTTAACGTGGAAACTGTATTTTTCATTATTGAAATGCAATGCTTAGCACTCTTCCATTGGTATGCTTTCCAATTTTCCACTCTACATAATATTGCCATTAAATTCATCTAATAATACCACTTTGATCTTAACTTGGCGGTCTGCTAAAATTTTCCAAAAAAAGCAACTTTTCCGCGACTGTTGTTCGTTCGTCATGTCATCTACCCACATCTCTAACTCCACTTCTTTAAGATTCTTCAGCTTCGCTAACATTTCCGGTATATTGTTTTCCGGCAGCTTGCACCCCTTGATTCTCAAACACTTCAATTTCGACATTGCATCCATGCACCAGGCAATGCTTTTCAAATGCATAAAATTTACTATCACCTGCTCTTCCAAGTTGAGAAATGCTCCAGGTTTCCCAAACTCACTTGGAAATTCATTGAAGTTCGGGTTCGTATTCGATCCCAAGTGTAGCTTTTTCAGATTAGGAATCCTTTCTAGCGCTGTAAGATCTGCAACAGAGCAATTTCCCAGCTCCTCTAATGTTAGCTTCATGAGATTTTGAAGCTGAAAAATCCATTTAGGAACCACGCAGTTAGAAAGATGAAGAATTTCAAGGCGTTCCATGGTTGGAAGATGAAGGGCTGCATTGTTACTATGATTGCTAACATAAAGGTTTCTCATCTTTGTCATGCCGCGAAATACCTCATCGGCCTCCAGTTGAAGATCAACCGCGTTTAGACTGTCAAATTGTAATGATAGGTGTTGGAGAAGAGTCAATCTTTTGAGATCCCTCAGTTGGAAGGCATTGGCAGTGGTTGCATTTCCAACTGTGATTCTCAAACCTGTCAATGTCTGCAGATAGATGAGCTTCGATATCCCCACAGGAAAATTATTTACTGCAGGGCCTAAATTCAAATGTAGCATATATTTGTGCTTGTATATCCCTGAATGCAGCCTTTTTACAGGGGGGGTCTCACTAAGATCCAAAAATTGCAGGTGTCGGAGACCACTCAAGGCTTCGGGCAGTTCCTCTATCATTGTCCGCGATAAATTCATGTACTTTAAAACTTTAAATTCCTGATAGAATCGGGCAATGATCTGATGAGATCATGAGAGTACAACTTAAATCTAACACACACAGATGTCTCATATTGTGAAAAAAACTGGCAGAAATTGAATGAAGACTGTAATTATGAGATAGAAATAGAATTCTGAGCCGTGGACACTGGACGTCCTCCTTAATTGTAGATATCTCATTTTTTATTAATGAAATTCTACGCAATCCTTGGCATTCTTTCGCTGGTATCTTTTGCAATTGTCCTCCGGGCTTTAACAAACATTTAGTTTGCTCAGAAACAACTAAATCATGCCGTAAATCGTGCACTTTGCAATTTTTTACTCGACCATGCCCACCAAACTCTGAAACCTCAATGAGGCATCGATCAATAAGTTCCTCCATGTAGGAGCGACCTACATCGTATGCATCTTGTAACTGTGCAGAAACAAATCCCTGAGCATGTTGAAATTGTGATTTCACTCCGCGCGCGGGCCTGCATTTAAGGCACGCCAAAACCACCGAAGCAAACCAGGAAACCAGCGGTAAGCCATCGCACCACCCTTCAGCGTAAAGTGGTTTCCGTACGAAGGGGCTCCGATGCAATTTGGAGGAGGCACGTGGATTGGCGTGACATCACCCTCAAGCACTTTTCGGACGATAAAAGTCAGTTAAAACACCCCCTCCGATATGCGTCTGATCTCTGCTGTCCAATCGTAAGGAAGTTATACGGCCCCTGATAAATTAAATGCAGTATGGAGTAAACTATGGACCATACCTTATGTTAATGCGATGACATGATTTTTGGTAAAACATTTAATGTTTCTTTACGGCGGGTAATATCTATGTCATACGGGAGTATGGGGTATGTATGTCTCAATTAATTGCACATGAATTGTATACATGTTTTGGTAGGAGCAATATCTATGTCATACGGGAGTATGGGGTATGTATGTCTCAATTAATTACACGTGAATTGTATATATATTTTGGTATGAGCGTTGACTCCATGTTAAGTGGATTGCACACGGGGAGGTGAAAAACCTGAGTTCACCAGGAAACACACATATGTGTAGATGAATTTTTCTTTGAGTTGTAATGTAATGTTAGGAAATTGAAAGAATGCACAGCAATGCATAATACATGCATTATGTTTATTATTCCATTGAGTGGTGTGAGGAGATGGTGAAAAACGCAGCAGGCGTAAAGGTTTTTTTTGTAAGTGAAATGTAAGAAATGAAAAAGAACGCACAACAGTGCAGGAGGGAAGGTGAAGAAGTGAAAGAAGAAAAACCATGGGCAAGTATGTGAAACCATGAATTGTTTCACACAGCAGTGAAAAGGTAAAACTGTAAATCCCTGAATTTTTGTTTTCACACAGCAGTGAATGTAAATGAAATATTTACACACAGTGGTGTAAAATTTCAAAGGAGACAGAGTAATTTCTTTTGTAATGTTTTGGTGAATCCCTCGGAGTGAAAGAGGATGAATATGTCTCAGTAAATTCTCAGGTGAAAACAGAGTTGTGTATCAGTGAAATTATTTTAATGAATGGAAATCTTTCATGGTGGTGCAATACTCTGTTCAGTAAATTTTTTTTTAATAGCTTCCCTGTGCACAAAAGATCCAACAGTGGTATCGGAGCTAGTCCAGGCTCTTTGATGGTGACAAAGCAGGTTCATGCTCTTTGAAGTGTCAAAGAAGCTGAAGGAAAGACCCTTGTTGCAGCAGCAGTAAAGCTTCTCCAGCTGTGTGAAGTTTCAGCCAAAGGGATTCAGGTATTTCTCAAGTTTTTGAGTTGCTGTTGAAGAAACAGTGGGTCGTTTTAAAAACACAGTCAGGGATTTTAAAAATAGCTAAGAATGGCAAGGTCAAAGAAGAAAGTGTCCAAATCCCCTAAGGTTGTGTCTCCCTCTTCTATTAAAATAGAAGACAATCTATTTAAAAGAATTTTATTTGAAGCTCCAAGGTTAAATGGGAACTTTGATATATGGGAAATAACAATGAGGACTTTCCTACAGTCTGAAGGGATTGAAATATGGGAGTCAGTAATTGATGATAGCAAAATGGATGGAGAATCCAAGGAGTACAATGCAAAAGCAGCAAAGACAATCTTGGATGGGCTGCCTGATTCTGTAAAGAAGAATCTAGGAAAATATT